>MPUH01000910.1:0-29784 GCA_001970955.1 Stentor coeruleus | reverse complement strand
CTTTTGAGGTTTGATTCCATTTTATTTGCTATGAATGTAGTATAAAGGGAAAAATGGTTCGATTTTATGTACTAGTTTTACTATGTGATGATTTGATATAGTTAAATTTCACCTGATTATCCTATAAAATTCCTAAACACATATTTTCCTCCAGTATCCACCCAATAAACCTATAAATTTTCCTTCCACAAAAATCTATTTCCCATCTCTAACAAAGTTAATAAAATCTTAAAACATCATAGCCTTTTAATCAAAACTACATTAAACCACTTTAAAAGTATTTCTAAATATAAATAGATTAATCATAATAAATGGACATATTTCTAATCCTACGTACTTCAGTAACAGGCATGTTTCCAACTTTTACTCTTGTACTAACCGGAGTTTATTTTGGTTACAAGAACATAATGCCGAAACGTACTGTTGATGAATTATCGAAGGTTTTAGGGAATTTTTTCAATCCGATATTTTGCTTTATTTATATTAGTTCATCATTCGAATTATCTGAGCTTTATTTGGTATGGCCATTGATAGTCGGTCCATTTTTAACAGCATTTGTGTTCTCAACGATATCTTTTTTATACCTTAAGGTGATTGGTATGCCTAAAGAAATGCAAAATACTTTTTTAGGCTTTTTAGTGTTTTCAAATTTTGGACAGGCATATATTTTGATTAAAGGGATGTGTAGTTCTTATGGACCTTTAGCAAATAATAGTTCATGTGATGATTCATTTTCTTATATTTCTATTTTTGCTTTCCCTCAAATGATACTTATGTGGACATATGGATATTCTTTATCACTTAGTGATAAACATAAAAGACCTCAGGTTTTTGATGAGTCTATGAAAGAAATCATGTGTGAAAACACTGAGGAACAAAGATTAAGCTTAGGAAAAATTATCCTTCAAGCTCTTGTCAAGCCAAATCCACTTTCATGTATATTAGGTATGATTACAGCCATGATTCCAGGACTTAAAAATGTATTTTATAACAAATCATCCATCATTTACTTTATAGCAGACACAGGAATTTTTATGAGTTTCAATTCATTAGTGCTAGGCCAGGTAACTTTAGGTGTATATTTATATAATATGAAAGGTCAAAGATCTGATTTAACAAGAAAAACATTAACATTAGTGGTTTTGTTTAAGAGCATTGTTATACCAATAGTCAGTTTAGGAATTATGTATGGGTTTTGGGTCGCAGGGATTTTTCATGATAACAAAGTTATGGCCTATGCATTTTTCTTAAGTATTTCAACACCTGCTGCTATAGCTACATTACTTTTTGCGGTTATTGTTCAAAATAGGATAAATGAAATTGTTGAATGCATTTTTTGGAATTATCTTGTAAATATTGGCACAGCGGTGTTGTGGACTTTCTTATTTTTTTACATATTTTAGGTTCTAGATTACATTATTAAATATATAGCAAATCTTAAGTCATTGTGTCGAAATTATATCTAGAAATTTATTTTTATATTTAAATATGATTAATTATAGACTAATTCAAAAATATGATTATAAGGATATTAAATCCTAAACTTGTATGTAAATACGGCACGAAAACTTTTTTAAAAACAATTCACTTAATTTTAGTTATCATTAAAAATATGCCTTGAGTTTATACTTGATTAAATTACATAAATAATATCATTAGTTTATCCCAACATTCAATCATAAATATTTAAATATATGTATATAGCTTACTCATAATTTAGCTTATAAATCATAACAATTTTTCAATAGCTTTATATAATTCAGCATTTATAATAATAATTAAACATGAATATATGTCCCAGATGCCAAAGTATTCATAGGAATTCATGTCAATTATTAAACCATTTGCATCTTATCAATTGTGAACACGCTTTAAACTTTTTATCTGAGACATTTAATCTTAGAATTGAAGGACACTTCCGAGAAATTATATGCATTGTTTTGACACATGATGAAAAATATCTTATTTCAGGATCTTCAGATAAAACAGTTAGAGTTTGGAATATGCAAAACTATAGACAAGAATGCATACTTGGCCAGCATAAAGGAAGGGTAAATTGTTTGAGTATTTCAAGCTCTGGAGAAATTGTGTATTCAGGTTCGGATGATAGGAAAATAAAAGCTTGGAACCTTAAAACTAGGAAAAAAGAATTCTCGATTTTAGCTCATGATTATTCTATAAAATGCATTGCTGTTACCCCTGATAACAATTATTTGTTAAGTGGAGCTTTTGAGCCTTTGCTTAAACTATGGAATCTAGCTGAAAGGTCTGAAGAGGCTGTTTTTAAAGAGCATAAATCTTATACCATGTGCATAGCTGTAGCTTCTGATAGTTCATTTATCGTCTCAGGACATTGGGATTCAGCTATAATTCAACTTGATCTTAAAACTAAGTCCCAAGTTTGCATTTTTTACGGACACAAATCTGTTATAAATGCTATTGCTATAACTAATAATAAAGAGTTTATTATTTCAGGATCTGATGACAAAACCATTGGAGTTTGGGATTTAAACAACAAATGCTTACGATGTTTTTTATCAGGTCATATATCTTTTATTAACTGTATCGCCGTAAGTTCTGATGCAAAATACATATTCTCAGGCTCTGGGGACAAAAAACTCTGTATGTGGGATTTGACAAACCAAATACTTATAAAAACTTTTTTAGGTCATGAAGATTCATTAAACAGTATAGTTTTAACAAAAAAAGGGACAATAATCACATCTTCATGGGACCAAACAATAAGAACATGGGATTTATCTAATCCTAAATCCTCTTCTATCTTCCCTTGTCATACTTCTCATGTAAATTGTCTCAAAGTTTCCCCAAACCATGAATTCATAGTCTCAGGATCATGGGATAAAACTCTTCGTATATGGGATCTTGAAACATATCAACAAATAGCAGTATTATCAGGACATAAAGGTATAATAAAATGTATAAACATATCAAAAGATAGTATTTTTATAGTATCAGGAGCTGAAGATAATATAGTTAATTTTTGGGATTCATATAAAAAGTGTTTGATTTATAGCTTTAATGGACATAGTCATTCAGTATATGGAGTTTGTTTTAGTAATGATGTTAAAATTATAGCTTCAGCAGGTAGGGATAATACAGTTAGAGTTTGGAATACTAAAAAATTTTGTCAGAAAAAAGTGTTTGGAGGATCGAAAGAGTATTTTAAAAGTGTGGCGATAAGTGGGAAGAATAAATATGTTATTGGGATTATGGATAATGATGTTGCTAGGGTTTGGAAACTGAGTATTTGAAATGTGGCTAGTAGTAAATAATTGAAAGGTTTATAAGATGATGGGTTTTTATTATTGGAGATTATCAGTTTGAAGATATGATTTAGGATAATTTATTGATAAGTTGTGATAAAATGAGTGTTTTTATATATATTTAAAGTAGTTTTTATATATGTATTTTATGACTTAAATTTTCTATTAAAATCCCATCAAAGTTATCTTAACCTAACCACTCCCAACAATCTTTTCTCTAAACTCTTCTTTTAATTCCTTTAATACCTCGCTTTCAAAATCCGCAACCACTTCAATTTCATGAATTTTTTCATTTCCAAAAATCCTCCTAATCTCTAGACTATTATTCTCCAAAACATTTTCACTCAACTTAATCTCCAACCTATTAACCCAAGATACTTCATCTTTACTTATCAAACTTTCTAATATTGTCACATCCATAATACCTAAAACCTGATCTTTAAAACTTAAAATAGGTAATTTCTCAATAATCAAAGGCATATTCCAAACATAATCACTAACTTGAAATATTTTAAGTTTCCCATCAAGATTCCCAAGAAACTTCGATATAAGATGTATAGGCAATTTGAATTTATCCCAATTATTTATAACTTGTAATGATAAATATGTTAAAGAAAGTGTATTTATAACTCCTAAAGCACTTAGCATTTCTTCTGGAAAGATGCAAAAATCTAAATGAAGATTTTTTAATGTAGGAAATGAGATGCTATTGAAAAAATTCATCACGTTAAATCTATGTTCTAGTTTTTTACTTCTTCTAATATTTTTAAAAGATAAGGATGATATATTTTTTGTATTAAGGTATTGGCTAAAAGCTGAAAGTTTGATTTTTTCGATTATCATGTTTTTGAATATTAAATGATTAAGACTTGGGGGAATGAGGAGGATTGAGAAGTCAAGGTTTTTTGTTATGATTTTATTGAGTTTTAAGGTTGTGAGGTGTAACATTTGAGAAAAACATGATTTGAGGATTTCATTGTCTATGTGCAAAAAGTTTGTTTGGTATAGGACGAGTTTTTCTATGTTTTGGAATAATTGAAGGCAGATGTAGTGAAAAGTCAATTTTTTGCAGTGGTTTAAGTTTTTTATTTGAAGTTTTTTGTATTTTGAGGATTTTTCTGTTATGATACCTTTATCCAATGCAATTTTTCTAATTTCATTATCAAGACCTTGGGCTCTTATTAAAGAAAATATAACTAAAAAGCTTATAATTGATATAGTCCCATAAAAAGCGTATTTTAATTTAGAGTTTTTTAACCTTGTATAGCTTGATATATCCAATATTTGTTCATTATTATATAAGTTCGTGAATTGTTCATATAACACCTTAAGATAGTTCTCCTTAAGGTTTATATAATTAAATACTTCAAGTGCAGAATTATTCATCAAATAACCCAAAATCAGTTCAAAATAATTCATCAAATAATTCTGACTTATAGGAAATATAAGATTTAAAACCCTGAGTTTGGGGTTATTATTAAGTAAAGCTTTAATTGACACCATAATTTTTTTAAAAAACACATTAGGAACTCTAAAAGGTCTCTTATCCGAATCCACAATCCTCAACGAAATCTCCTCCAAACCCTCCTTCCCTTTCAGTTGATTCAAAAACAGTATAAAACAAATCAGATTTTCAAAAACATCTTTTTCATAAATAATCACAATATCCATCATTTTCAAAGACACAATTTCTTTATTTAATTTAATACTTTCTGCTAAATTTATAAATTTCTCATCAGTAAATGAACAATATGAAAAATCTAACTTCTTCAAATTTTCTCCAATAATAATATTATCAGTAAATGATATATTGTTTAAAGTTAAAGTTTTTAAAGATTTAAAAGTCATTAATATGTTTATAGTAGATTCAATTCCTTTTATAGTATATCCTGATATTATAGTTAAATTTGATAAACTATGCATTTGTAGTAGGCAAGTTGATAAAAGATTATTTGTAAATATAGCTTGTCTTTCTTTTAGTTCTGGTAGGGTTATGATAAAACTTTTAAGGTTTTTATAAAAAGGTAAAGTGCTTGGGATAATAAAAAGAAAGAAAGTTGAGAAATTTATATCTATGCTCAGAGTGTTTATGTTTACTGAGGAATATGTTTTATTATAATCAATAGGGTTTAAAGATTTCTTTACATTAACACCAGAAGTTTCTATAAAGGTTTTAGGTGTTTCTGACTGGAATTCACAATTTAATAAATTCGGTTTGAATAAAACTAGGGCTAAATACAAAACTTTTATATTTATATCTTGGGATTCTGTAAAAGATATAGTATAAGAGTTTTCAAATTCACGGATGAAACTGAAACATAATTCTGATAACACAATGTTTTTGTTGTAGCTTGATAAAATTTCAGGAATTTGTTCAGAGATTATATGCATAAAAACTTGATAGAATAAAGCGCTTTCATAGTACTGTTTTTTTTTTAATTGGAGTAAGATAGATTTTTTGATATCGTCATGTATATTTTTAATTCTGTAGCCATTGAAGTTGATAAGTTTACCTTTTTTTATATAGTAAATGATAGTGTCAGTTAGATGGGCTTTTACGCTTTCAGAAAGTTCTGGCATTTCTAAGATGAGACTTTCGACGCAAGAGTGTTGTAGGAGGTCGTTTATAGATGTAATAAATTTAGTCCCACTGCTTTCGGTTTTGAAAAAAAAATCATCTTCCATATCATCGCTTCCTGTGTGGAATATTTTTTCTCTTGAAGGTATTTTATATTTTCTGATATTAGTTGTAGAAACAGCATTGTTTAACTCTAAAATTGTATCGATTGTCATAAACTTTTCTACTCTCCCGTGGCTTATATCTAATATCAACACTCTTAACTTTTGATTCCTTTCGATAAACATTAAAAAAAATTCTAAGGCATAAAGTATTGAAGAATTTATTTGTAAATTTTCCAAAGTACTTTCAATTTTAATCAAAATATTGCAAAATAATAGCGCGTCTTCCTTAGAAAAAGCTAAAAAGTGAGGGAATTTTAAAGTTCTGAGTCTAGAAAAATCTGTATTTATGGTAATCCTATTATGCAAATTCCTATTATTCCTAAACAAGTCGTAAGTAGGAATTTTTCTAGTATTAAGGTCGCAAAAATCCAACTCCTCATCCACCCCAAAATGGATAATAGGCTTTTTCAAATAAGCTATATTAAAAACCTCAAGGATTCTACGTGATAACAATATATTCCCTATAATAAAACTTATAAATATTGCAGAACTATCTATCAGACCTAGTTTTAATACTTTCAAAGATGTCAAATTATCAAGTAATTCCATTATAAAATCTTCAGAGTTCGCAGGTATTTTTGAGTAAAAAACCATAATGTTGCTACAATTCCAAACATTTTCCAGAAGCTTAGGTATATTTATTTCTTTAAGCCCAATATTTTTTTCAGTCACAATTTGATATTGGAATGATATTTTATCTATATTATTGTATGAACTAAGCTTTTTTATAGATGCAGGTTTGATTTTTATACACCTTGGATTGTTACTTTCCCATACGTCTAGCTCGTAATGGGTTATTAAACCTGGGTAGTTTTTAAGAATATAATTGAAAGTTTTACAGGCTCTAGAAATTACTGTTGTTAGTATTGTTTGATTTAGAAAATTGAATATTTGCATCAATATATGAGATGGAAGCTTGGTTATTAATGTTGACTTGCTTTGAGTTTCTGAATACTTTAGGACTTTATACGAAGTTGTTGAAATAGAGTTGTTCTGGCTTCGAATCCTTTTTTGAGGAAGCATTTATATTATAAAATTATGTTTAGAATTAGTGCATATGATGAATTATGATTAAATAAAGTTTAAAATATTAGAAATTTGTTTTTTAATTATAAGACTTTTAAGATGAAGGGTTTTAAGTGTTTGTGATAAGGAATTATTAGTCAATATGAAAAATTTATACCTAGGATTATGGCTTAGGAAGATGAGGTATGGAAATTTTAATGTACAAATTAGATAGTAAATATAATATTGTAATAATACATAAGGTGCTGGAAAAGTACATAAAAAAAGATATTTTTGTATGAATTATGCACTGGATTTTTTACTGATTTTTTTGGATTGATAGAATTTGGATAGGAATTTTTACGTTAGACTCTTCTTTAAAATTAAAGGTTATTACAGATTTATATGGTATTGCTGTAAAATTTGCTACTTTTTTTTGGAGACCAATAAAAATGTTATAATTACACTGATATTAAAATTTTTTTCAAAAATTTTCAAGTAGGCTATACATATTTCTAAGAATTTATGTAATCCTCAATTTTAAAACTTTTTTATAATTTATTAGTCCATGAAAATTTTAGTCATAATTACGCAACCATTATCCGATTTCTAATCTTAAAAACCCTAAACCAAAATAAAATACTAAAATCATCTAAAAAACCCCCCCAAACCCTTCCAAAAACCCTTTAAGCCAATCTTACCCTCCTTCAGCCATACTCTAAAACCATTTTTACTGAAAATTTAATCATATAAATTTTTTATCAACTCTAAAGCTACTACAATCATAATATTCAAACCTAACATATAACTTTATAACTATTGCTCGTTTTGGTTAAGGTTATTTTGCAGAATAAGATACTTAGGAACATCTGGAATAGCAGGAGGAATATCATAATGTCCAGGACCAGGTTCATCATCATCAACAGCTTTTGATCTTGGATCTTTACCAAAAGTCCATCCTCCACTACAGCATCTTGGAATATACATCTGCATATATTCTCCAGGGCCAGGATTTCTATTCCTAAGTGCTCTGATTTCTCCAGATCTAAGACCTTTACCAAATCCTGTTCCTTGAGTATTTAAACCTCTACCTAATGGATCATATTGTCCTGGACCTGGATTTTCATTGATTTTAGGTTCAGGTCTTCTACCACTAAATGAAGTTTTAAGTCCTGAACCTATATTATAAGATAATACCATATAAGCACCAGGGCCTGGAGATTTTTTTGCTACTGAAAGAGGTGGTCTTTGTCCTTTACCCATAGTACTGACTTCTTTTAAAAGAAAGGATTTTGGCTTAGTGTTATCTATAGGGTCATAGCGACCTGGTGCAGGATTATCACCTGGTTTGATGAAATTACTTCTTAGACCACTACCAACAGCAAATGCAGGAGATGAACGTGATGGTTTCATGTCATAAGCCCCTGGACCTGGTACATTATCTTTGTTGCCTGGAATTGGACGACGAGATGTTAAGGATTTCCCATTTTTTTGCATATCTCTATTTAATGGATAAGCTCCAGGTCCTGGCACATGATTATCAACTAATTTATCACGTTCGCTAACACCAAATTTCGTTGAGACACCTTTATCGCCTGCAGTTTCATAAGCTCCAGGACCAGGAACTCCAGTATCATAGTTAAAATTTCGTGCGGTTTTAGCGAATTGAGTACTTCTTTCAGTAAACACAGCTTTGAAATTTGGGTCATACTGCCCTGGACCAAGTGCTTTTTCTTTAAATTCAGGTATTGCGTAAACTTTATTCCCCATGCTATAAGCCAAATCGTTTTTTGTTTTCTGTGGATTGTATGATCCAGGTCCAGGTGGGACGATTTTATTTTTATCTGTTTTTTCTTTAGGGTGAGTAGGTTTTATTTGCTTGTGGGATTTAGATTTTGTGAAAAGGATGTCTTCAAAGTAACAATTTGGAGCTGGGTAGTCGTTTGATGTGAAAAGCTCGCTTCGACCATCTTTTCCAAATTTTGGTGCGGGGACTTCTATATTATCATCTCTGAGTTCATAGGTTCCAGGGCCTGGAGTGAATTTATTAGTTGTCTGAGGCTCACAGTTTGTCTTTGTTCCTAAACTCCATGCTGGGGTTGAAAAGAATTTCATTATTATTAGAAAGTTTGAATTGATCTTATGAGATAAATTGTTATTTTAGGTATTTTTTTATAATAAATAGATGGGTAGGGATACTTCAAGATTATTTTTAATACATATTTTTTGGTAAGATTGTTTTAAGGTTAAATACATACTATTTTTTTTTATATTGTGATATGAATGTTTTAAATTGAAGTGATTTTTTATATTTTTTATTGGTAAAGAAACTTGATATAAAGTTTAGTTTTAGATTTAAAGGTTATTTGTTTTTATGGAATTTTTGTGTATTTTATGTTGTGTATAAATGATTAAGTTTTTGTTTGGATTATTTGCAACTATATATTCCAAAATATACCAGAAAACCATAACAACAAAAAGCTAGCTAACTTTAAGAAAAGTTTTGATTTGCAAAGAATCATAAAATTACCCAGCAAACTATTACATCTAACAAATCAAAAATCTTCAAATTTATTATATGCTAAAAATTACATAATAAATCCAAGCAAAACTAACTACAGATATTATTTTCTAAGCAAAATACACTAAGCATGTTTGGCTCTTTTATGAGGATTCCCTTCATTTCTGTTATCTTTTAATCTTTGTTTAAATTCCTCCATATCAATCCTAACACAATCCGGGTCGCAAAGGCACCTCCTAACCCTTTCCCCAGTTTCAATCCAGTTTTCCGTAGCAAAATTTACAGCTTCAGCGCAATTAAATCCTGCATTAAACCCCATATGATAGCATTTCGAGAAAATCACCATAAATTCTCCAGGGTTATGTACAGCCCTATGGTATTTAATTCCTGCTCCCTTAAGTACACTAGGAGAAATCTGTGTCATTTTATGCCTTAAAAACTCTTTGCATTGTGCATATTCTTCTCTAAAATGGAACTGGCATAATCTTTCAAATTTTTCATTTTCACTATCAGGTATGCAATACCAAATTTTAGGCTTACCAAAATGAAGAAAGTTTATTGAATAAAGGTCAAGATCTTCTTTATGCCAACAAAACATGCTTTTCCAAGAACCTAGATATAAGAATGGGGTATTGATTCCATTTAGTTTTAACGGTTTGAGACCATCTCTATATAGAGATTACTCTAACAAATTCGAAAGCTCTGATAAATTCCATTCAGTGTTTCTGTCAAAAAGACTTATTGTGTCACTATCAGCACCATAGACTGCAGAGTCATAACGTATGTTTTTCCAGAACTAGGTATTTTTTACCTTTCTTTCAATTTCTTCTACTGATAGTTCAGAGTTTAGTTCTCGTTTTTTTGCGTATTTTTTATATGCGGTGTACTCCATTTGACGCTCAGAGATTAGGACTACTTGATAGATTCCTGCGAGACCTGATACAACTTGACGGACAGGATGGGTTATTTTGGGATTTATGTCTTTATAGCCTTTTCTTCGAGCTTTCCACTCTGCTGGAGGGATGACTTTGGCCATACCGTACCCTTTAGACTGGGACTCGATTTTTACCATGTACGCTTCGAAGTTTTGAAATTCTGCAGTGGTTGGATAAAAAACAGGGCATTCGATATTGTTCATATTATATTAATATGAATCGTGAATAATAGAATTAATTTTTATGAGGATATGAAGGATTTATTTTATATGAGAAATCAGTTGACTTATATCAAATTTAGCAGTAAAATGCATGATATGCTATATATAAAAACTTGATCATAATAGTTAATATCCACTACTAATCATATAATCTTTAAAATAAGATACTTTGCATTTAATGCTAAAAAAAATGAGTATAAAAAATTCCTAACCCAAAACCATAAAATCCTCTTTATCTTTATCTATACCATTATAAAAAACCCATAATATCCCAAGCCACTTCTCTAAAAAAAAATAAAAGCAATCAATTTCATTCAAAAGCCACTAAATCTCTCAATAAAACCTAATTTCCACCAAAATCCAAACTAAAAATTTCCCAACTTTTTCAATATAATTATACATTTATATAAAAGTGACTTAATTAATGACTGAAAGAATATACTTCACCTGTCTATCAACATTAAAGTGGTACTGCTTAAAAACCTTAGAAATAGAAGAACACAAAGAAGATAATTGTGTCATTATGAGTTCATGTCTCCCATTAGAAGATGGAAAAGTACTGGTTCACGGTACTTTAGAGTTCAAGCCTGGGACAAAAAACCAATTCATATGCCTGTTTTCATCAGGAGGTAAAATGATAGTAAAAAAAGATCCAAATCTAGGTATGTCCGGGCTCCAAATGGTAAACATAGCCACAAATGTTTTTTACATAAGTGGCAATCGTTGTGAAAAATTTTGCTTGATAACAAACGACCTTATACGTCTAGAAAACCTGAATTTTACTCATATAAAAGGTGGTAGTTGTCGATATAATAACACAGTGCTTGTTGTATCTGGTATAAACTGTCCAGAAATTGAAATGCTTTGTATGGAAAATTATTGGATTAAAATCAGTACGTTGCCTACAAGTCTTTTTGAAATTTCTTGTGTACAAATTGGTGATGAAGAAATTTTGTGTATTAATAAAAAGAGAACTTATAGGGTTAATGTTGAAACTGGTGCTTGTTTTGGTACTGCGAATTATTCTGTTGATATAAATATTATCCCTATTATGAGAGGAGATTATGTGTATAGTATTAACCCTGTTAAACAACTTATAAGGTATTCACTTGTTTCAGATAAATGGGAGAATATGTCAAGAGGAGGATGTTGTTTTATATTCTAATACTAATAAATATTTCCCTTTCTTATATATAAAATATTACATAAATAAAAGTTATATAAAGAAGATTAACTACTATTTACTTAGAGTAATTTCTAATATGCTTCAAGTAATCCTCCTGCAATACCAAGCATCTTGAAAATGTTGATAATTTCGACATAAATATTCTTTTGCTCTAAGTTGTTGAGGTTAAGAGTTGAGAGCATTATCCAAATAAGAGTTGTTAATGCAAGAGTTTTGATTGAGTACTTGCAACCATAAAAACCGAAGAACGATAAGATAATCCCAATTGTACCTAAAGTCTGTATAATGCATCTAGAGTGTTCTGTAAGGTATTTTTTACAAACTAAACACTCTGCAGGTTTGGCTATTGAAAAAAGCTGAGATTCCCAAGCCTTATAATCACTAAGCATCAGTGTAGAAACTATCAAAAAGTACGCTAGGATCAAAAAGAGCCCAAGCTTTCTGAGTGTCTCCATTTATAAACCTATCACTAAATATCCATATCCTATTACTCTAAATAACCTCCTTTATTACTTCCTTCATTATCTTTACAAATTGTATTCTACCAATAAAACTAACACAAAATCAGAAAATCTTGAAGCTGGGATTTTTACAAAAGGAAATAAAATATGCAGGACTTAAAATTTTTTAATTCAATTGAAGAACTATTTTTATCAGTCCATACAATTGAATCTAACATCAAAACAATTTTATCTGTTGATAACTACTCACCTGCAGGTCTTAAATTGTTGAAAAAACTGATTTTATTATGTACATCAGCTAGTATCACTTTAATACAACAAGATTATCTTAATGACACTTTAGCTTTATTGAAAATAGCTGATAAAGCAGACTCTGAATTGGGTAGATATGGAAGTTTAGGTTTAAACTGGCAAGGTAGGTTGATAATGCCAAGTCTTTTAGCTTTTATGTATTTTAAACAACAACAATATACAGATTCTTTAAAATTCTTATATAGTATGCATATTCTCATTGAAGAAATCAAAGATGCTGGACTTCCTGTACCTCTTCATCTAAGAAACATAACGAACATGCTAACTTTCATAGTTTTATGGAAACTAAATCGTATTGCTGAATCTGAAAAATATATAAACTCTGTTATAGATTCTGAGATTAATACTATAAGAGGAAGAAATTTATACTGTTTAGTATCAGTATGTAAAGCAGGAGTTGTAGCTAAAAAAGATAAAAATTATATGCTTGCAGTGACGATATGTAATGAAGCATTAAAAAAAGTTGAAAAAGATGAAATAAGTGGAAATTTGATTGAAGATGTGATGAATGCGCTTTATTTTGAATCTAGGGCTGGGATTGATAACCAGGAATATAAAGATGGGTATGGGAGAAACATTCATGGTCTTAACAAAGATATTGAATTTAAACCTAAAAGTTCTGAGGATTGGCTTGTAAACCAGTCTTTTATAACAATTTTTTACGTCACCTGCTTTATACCTTTGATTAAATCAGGGACACCTGTGATTATTACAGAACCATCATGGAAAAACCAAAAGGACTTAATAACTAAAGAGCCTGATAGAGGATTTTTAACATCGAAAAAACCTAATTTTTCAGTTAGTAGGACGAAAACTGATGTAAAAAAGCCTAGAAAAAAACTGTCTTTGGATGTAAGTTCACATAGTCGAAGAAAACAAAATATAAAAACTGAAGATGAAGATGAATTGCTTCAATATTTAAATTTACAACTTGCTAACAGAGGGATGCCAAAAACTCAAAAGGCATATAAAAATGATAATCCACAATTCAATGATAGGAATATGTTCATGGCTCAACAAGGACCTAAAAATGAGTTTCATTTACAAGCTAATAACCGAAATATCTTAACATCTCAACAAGGACCAAGAAATGATTTTCCTACACATTATACTGAGAGAAATGCTCTTATGTCCCAACAAGCACCAAAAAGAGATTTTTATATACAAAACCCTGATCGAGGAATGATATCCCAACAAGAACCAAAAAATGATTTTCATACACAAAATCCTGATCGAATTATGATGATGTCACAACAAGTACCAAAACATGATTTTTATATGCAAAATGATCGAAGTTCATTAACATCACAACAAGGACCTAAAAGCGATTTTAATATGCAAAGTTGTGACCGGAGCTCATTAACTTCACAACAAGGACCCAAAAGCGATTTTTATATACAAAATACTGAAAGACATTTGTTAATGTCACAACAAGGACCTAGAAATGAATTTAATATCCAAATTCCTGATAGGAATATACTTATGTCTCAACAAGGATATATGAATGATTTTAATTTACAGCTTACTGATAGAAGGGTACTTATATCGAAATTAGGTGATAAAAAAGATGTGAATGATTCAGTTTTATCTAAATATAAAGGGGTAAAGGGTAACAATTCTAAAGAAAAATTTCATAATTTGTCGTTATTGTATACTACTGGGAGACATACGGTAGGGAAAGTGTATAATGAAGGGAATTCGAGAATTTCGTATTTTAGTCCTAGAGTTAATAGTATGAAAAAAAATCAGGATTCTAAGATTTCGTTGAGGACTAAAGCTGTGAATAAGTCTATAGCTTAAAAGTTTGATATTTTATAATAATAATGATTTATACTTTAATTAAAATGACCCTAACAAAATTATTACCCAACATCCACCTTAAAGCTATCATGAGCTTTTCAATTATAAAAAATCATTCTAATATTATCTATTCTATTCAACATCCCTTATTAGTTCAATGTCATGACAATTTACAAAAAAAGTCCTCTTGGACACTCCAATAGCATTAACATCAATCTTATCACTTTCCTCAAATTCAAACCCCGATTGCACCCTACTTTCAATCATCTCCCTAGTATCAATACTAACCTTAACCCTTCCAGGTTTTCCATTACTTTCCATCTTATTAGCAATAAGTACATCAGGACCCCAAATATCATATCTAACAATATTTGTCCCAATAACCCCAGCAATAACTTCTCCAGTATGCACACCTATTCTCATATTCAAACTTGATGAATGTTTTGCATTTTCTTCTTTTATAACATCAATCATCCTATAAGCCATTTTCAAAACATTTAAACATTCTAAAGATGGATCACGTTTCTTTTTACCTCCAGTATATCCCATTACAACATAACAATCTCCTATTGTATGAACTTTATAAACATCGAATTCTACACAAAGCTTATCGAATCTGGTAAATAAATTTGATAACATTTGGACAATTTCATTTGGGGATTTATGGGAACTCCAGTCAGTAAATCCAACAATATCAGCGAAAATAAGTGTTACGTTGTGAATACGATCTGTACTAACTCGTTCGTTTTCAAGGTTTTCAAGAACATCTGGGGGCATCATTTGGACAAGAAGTGCTTCGTTTTCTTTGATTTCCTTTTTCGCACGGAAGCTAAGGTTGTAGTTCATACGATCATGTTTTTCTTGAGAATATAAAGCTTTAATACAAACAAGGGCGAAACTTGCAACGAGGATTATATTTGTAAGATGCTTACCTTCTTGAGAAGAATAAATAGATAGGATTATATAAGGAAGAAAAATTGCTATTTGTCCTATAACAATAAACCCTAAATAAGCATGTGATGCATGACACATAACTAATATCATATAAGTTTCTTCTAAACCTATAAATCCAGGTGGCAAATTACTATATGGTATCTGAAGCATTGTAATAATATGAACAATATAAATAAATATCATAAACAATACAGAATACCAAATCTTCTTATATACCTCCTTATACATAATTGTATAAACAATCATCAGAACAAAAACCACAGCTCTACCAACTACTAAACTCTCATTATCATAAACATCAGTAAATTTGTATTTCAAAACTCCTAACATTAATATCAACCCATAATTCACACATCCAATAATCATAGTCGCAAAAACTGCAAAGTACTTTTTCTCAACTCTTTCAATCCTAAACTTAAACTCATTCGAATCCAGTTTCATTTTAAAATAATTAGCGAAAGATGGGTTATTTCTTATAATATTCAACTCCTCATTTTGTAGTATGTTTTTTTTCCATGTTTTCGAAGACCTCTCTATAGCAGCTTTACTAGCTAATTTTGTAGACTCATAAGCTGTAACTTTTTCTAATAAAAGACCTGAACTACCAAAACTTCCTCGAGCTATACCTGTGAAATGTGCCCCAAGTCCTCCAGCCATATCATAATTGCTAGCTTTAGCTTCAGTGATTAAATAGACGACAATATCCCCTTTTCCTTTAGCATAAACAGTTTTAGATGCGAATTCATAATCAGGATGATCTTTAAGTAAAGTATAAGTACTTGATGAAATTTGTACAGAATTAGGTGTATCTAATGTTGAACACATACGACTAGCTGTATTTACAGTATCACCAACAAGAGAAAACTGAGGCTTATGGTAACCAACAACACCTGCTGATACAGGCCCACTGTTAATACCAATTTTTACATTCAAAAAATTCCCATTTTTCAATTGGACATGCTTGACTTCTTGGATCATAGCAAAAGCTAACTCAACAGCTCTTCTAGCATGAGGTTCTTCTTTAAGATGATAAGGTAAGTCTTTATCACTATCTTTAAGCCCAGCACAAGCCATATAAGTTTTTCCAACAGTTTCAATTTTTGTAACCCCAGTTGATTCACATAAACTATCAAAGTCACTGAATATTTTATCTAAAAAACTTGTTAATTCATAAGGATGATATTCTCTACATATTTTATCGAAATCAACTATATCACAAAAAACTATACTGACATCACCTTGACTTTCGGCTATATACCGAATTCCTTCTTTTACACGATTTCTGACAAAAGGTGGAAGCATTATACTTAAGATTGATTGGGTTTTTTCGATTCTTGAACGGGCTTGATTTAGAAGTTTATGTTCTGTACGTTGAGATAGTTCGCAATAATAACCGGCGATACCACAGGTTAAGGTTATGGAAGTTATGAAGATTAAAGCTGAGAGGATTAGAAGGGATGCGGTTGTTTGATCGTATTGTTCACTGTATTCGATTGAAAGGGAGATTATGAATAGGATGATGTTGATTAGGCTTAGAAGACAGGTGTAAATCCAGTTTACATTTAGGGCTAGGAAAATACCTGCGGCTGTTAGTGATGTGACAAGGAGGCCTGTTGTACGGAAAGATGCTTCTAGGGCGAATTTTGAGATTAGGGCAATTAAGATGAATAGGCAGATGTAGAAAATATAATGCTTAGCAAAATATGGTGTCCACAAAAAAAACAAGAAAATCGAGCATAGGGCTAAAATAACAATCCGTGCTAGCGTATAATTCAGCGCAGCACCCAAAAAAAATGCACCAAATAACACCCACAGCATAAGTAAAATCCACAGCACTGCAATCGTAAATTTAAACACTTTCAAATTTTCATTTAAAAAAGTATCCATATATTTCTTTTCAATATACAAAAGTTTAAACCTCAACCTAAATTTATCAATAGAGAATTTCTGATCCATAACTTTATTTTTCCATCCTGATGAATGTTTATATATTTTTGATAAACACTCCTTATAATCAGTAAGTTTATTAACTTCAAAATGCATAAGTGAATGATTTGATTTTAACATCGCTAGCATATGAGGTTTAAAAAGTTCAAAATAATTATATACAATTGATGTTGGAACTACACATAAACATGAGCTAAAAGCAATTGATATCAAAGCAACTGGGGATTTTATAAGAATATCACCTACACCAAAAAGTTCTGAATCAGGAAAGTTGGTATTTGAAACTATGCTTAAAAAAATTACTAAAAATACAATTGAAAACACAATCGATGCAGCATATAACAAAGTATAACAGAAAGTTTGTATATAAATTTCAATAAGCACAGCAAAAATCAATGCAATATAAGTAAATGTGCCTATTGTTGTAAGGTCTTCAGCATAACCATTTTTTGTTATAAGATTAGGCATACAAAGATAAGTTAAAACTATAAGTAAAAACCCTTGGCATATAGAAATAGCTAAACAGCTCAAGAGTTTTTTCCATCCAAGTGGTTCGTTTTTAATTCCGGTCATATAAATCTGAGGTGATTTCATGATTTTTTCAGCTGAGATATCTTCGTCAAAAATCCCAATTACGAGTATAGGAAGAGTTGTAAAGAAAATATTATATCCAACAAGAAGAGATGCATTAAAAATACTAGTCCCAGAATATGAGCAAAAGAACGTAAAAGCTAAAAGCACAGTAGTCAAGAAACAGTTTTTGTATAGGAATAAAAATATGCTTTTACATATACGGATATAATTATAATGCCCTTGGATAAGTAAAAGTTCATTAAGTTGAGTGAATTTGTTTATAGAAATATCACTATAATTCATAGCTAAAGAATCTTCAGAACTACTTATACCAATCCCAACATGACTTTGTTGAAGCATTATTATATCCCCTTCTCCTACACCAATAGCTGCAATTAAAGGCTTGTATCTAACATTTTCTCTTAACAATTTAACTATATTCCCTTTATCCCTTGGCATAAGTTCTGAAAATACTACAGCTTTTGCACAACAAAGTACACAGACTAGAAGTTTACGACAATCAGGGTCACTTAAAGCTAGATTTAAAGCTTTACGGTCTATAAGTAATGAGAAATTCATATCATTTGGATCAAAAGGTTTATTTAAAATCTGGTCAATATTTGTATCTAAACGTGTGAGTTTTCTAAATGCAAAAGCTGGAGACTCTTGAGCTTTAGCTTGGAAATAAGGGGTAAAAAGCCCATCTTCATTTTCATTGAAGTTCATATAACTTTTATCTGGAGTTCCTCTACTTTTTCTTCTTACATTAAGATTGGAATTACTAGCTCTGAGGATACCATTAACAGTTTTGTCTAATATAAAATTTCTCACACCTTTTATTAGAGCTCGGGCTAATGATACTTCGCTTTTGACGTTTTTAAGCTCAAGGATATTGGAATCTGGTTCAATTATCCCTGATTCTTTAGCTACGGTAAAAGAATGGTTACTTCGATCACTTGAGGCTAACCATATTTTTATACCTGCTGATCGGAGGTTATCTATTGTTTCAATTGCCCCTGGGAGGATTTCTTCTGATAAGGATACTATGCCAAGGTATTTCATGTTTTTTTCAATCTCTCGAAATAAACTTTCAATACGCCCGTCGGTGTTCATTAAAGAACGCTTTAGACGTTTTATACGGGATTTCTGGTCGAAGAGCTCGGCTTGGGATATACGTTTTGAAGCTAGGATCATGGAGCGGAAACCTCGATCTTTTAGCTCTCTGACTGTACTTCGGACCTCGTCTGCTTGAGTTTGTGTCATATTTAACAAAGGTAACATAGCAGAAAGACCACCTTTAGCATACAACATGCCAAACCCTCCAATTTCATCTTCCAACAAAATTCTTGACCTTTTTTTCTCCCTATCATAAGGTCTAGCACATACAAACCTATACGTTACAACATCTTGCCCAGTTTCTAATTCATAATGTTTCTTATATATTTTTAAATTAAACCCAAGACTACTTGCCGTATGTATAAGTGCTTGTTCTTCAGCTGGTCCTAAATACTCATTATTATGTTGGAAAAGTGTATTACATAAAGTTAAGCATTTCATAAAAGACATTGCATGACTTGTGCTACTTTCTGATGCAATATATGATTTTAGTTGAGCAAAAGAATTATAAAATGTTCCACTTAAACGAGGACTTGATGATAAAAGTTGTTCAGTATGCTCACCCCCCCATACAGTATTTTCAGTAGTTTCAGGGGAGATTTCAAATTTCCTTTCACCTATGACACAGACTTTAACTGTGAGTTTTGTGTCTGAGATTGTCCCAGTTTTGTCTGTGACTAGGACTTCGACTTGGCCTAGGTTTTCATTAGCGATTTCTGTGTTGAAATGAATATCTTTACGTTTGTAGGTTAAAAACCAGCATTGAAGGATTCGGATTATATCGATAACCATAAACAAAGATATTGGGACAATATTATTATACAACAAAGTAAACGATATAACCGGATTCAAAACACTTTCTTCCTTAATCGAATAGCTATTCGCATAATAAAACCCAAAAACTGACCCAATAACTAATAAAACCAATATTATCAATATATACAAAACCCAAACATTGACTATTTCTTCAACTTTGCTAGTCTTTCTTCTTATCATACTAGCATTTATTCTCATTCTAGACTCTTCACCACAATATACAACAAAGCCTATTATTGGCCCAGTACCTTTTAAAAGACCTCCAGCATATAATAAATTTTCTGTTGTCACTTCATACGCCGTAGGGTGATGTTCAGGTTTTATAGTTGCATTAAAACTCGCATAATTAGAATTTGGTTCACTAACATTAACTTTTCCATTAATCTTTAATATTCCTGGGGTTTCTGGATCAGAGTTGTTCATAATTCTAGATATTTTTTCTATAGGTTTTTTTTCAAGTAAACTTGGAACACCAATAAGACTAGTCATATCAAGGAAAATCCTCCCTTCACTACGTTTAGCAAAAATTATCATGTCAGCTGGGACGATAGTTTCTTCATGAAGTTCAATAAAATGACCTACTAAAATATCTTCTGATTGTATAAGTGTGAATTTCATCCCATCCCAACAATGATAAGTCTGCTTGTTAAGAATTTCAAGTTTCTTATGTAGTTTATAGTCTGTATATGCATCTTTTACAAGGGTAATGAGTAGTAATATTGACAATGGGACTATTGTTGTCCAAGAGTCTGTTGGGTTAAGCTGATAGGGAATTAACTGGAATATTGAAACTATTAGAAACCAAATGTTAGAAACTCTTTGGAACTGCTCAAACAGATTTTTCGGTACAAGTGTCAGCCAGGTGTATCTTGATATCTGTAGCTTGTTCCCTGGGTAAATCGATGATTTCACTTGAGTTAGGCTGTTTATCGGGATTTCCCTTAGGTCTGCGTTCTTTTTCATGGCCATTAATTAGTATTTATTTCATAAAAGCACTATAAACTAAACAAGTTTTATCTTCATTTGTAATAAATGAAAGGAAACCGTATTAGTAATTTCTTACTATAAAAAAAAATAGCGTGGGAACTTTGAGTTTTAGAAGGATTTTGTGAATTAATCATAAAATTTTTAAAGAAAGTGAGGTTTTAGTAATGTTGGGGATAACTGGAGGTTTAGATTTTTCTTGGGGTTATGTTTGCTTATGGGGAAGATTTTAGGGTGTTATTTTTTTATAAGTTGTTAAGATTTCATAATGGTTTTATTTAGATTAAAATTTTGTTTTGGGTTTTTCTTCTTAATGCATTTTGAATATAAAGATACGAGGTTTTGAAAAGGTAAATATTTTTAGTTATAATATATTATATACAAGGTGAAGATTAAGAATTTTATATTTTTAAAGGGTAGATTGGAATATATCATTGAATGAAAAAAAATCAATCATGCTGTTTTCTTTATAAATGCATCATAGTTTGGAAAATCCACTAATATTCTTATATAAAAATATGGACCCTAAAAAGCAAGCTAAACTTAAAGATAGTGATAATTCCGATGAAGGAAACTCAGGTTCTGAAGAAGTTGAAAGCGAAGAGGAAGAAGAAAAAAGTAAGCAAGCATCTGATAAAGAGGGTGAATCCAACACAATGCGTTTACGCCGTAACAAAATCGTCCGTAGCGTCTACAACATCCGTAGCGACAAAAAATCATCTCGAGGTCTTCGTGGTAAAAAATCAGGAATCAAACGTGGCAGGGCTCCATCTTCTCGTGGTAGGGTTAAATCAAAATCATATGGTGACCGGGATAACTCTAAACGTAGTGATAGTGAAAGTGAAAGTGAAGAAAGTGCTGAATCTTGTGAATACCAAAATGAAATCCCAGCTCCAACAAATAGCGAAAAGTTTCTTTATAAACCAGGAGTACCATGGCCAGATTTATCTCCATATCTACAGCAAGTAATAGAAATCCGTGTAGCTCGTGAATATTTAAACCCAAAAAACAAGCAAGTTGTAGCTAGGAATTTATGGGGAAATGATGTTTATACAAGTGATTCTGATATTGTTGCTGTAATTCATCATGTTGGGTTAATAAACATATGGCAAGAAATAGCCCCAATATATGAAGGTATAGCTGTATATACAAGGATTACAAAAGGTCGAGCAAATTATGTGAGTTGTATAAGGAATAGAATAAGAAGTAAAAAGTTATCGAATTATGAAGGGTATAGCATAAAACCAGAAAGGGTTGTTTATTTAAATAGCCTTGGGAAAATTGAAGAACTTATTGAAATGGCTGAAAAAATGCCTACAGATTATCCGAAACATAGACCTAAACCTAATTTAAACATGAAAGCTATGAGGATTATCCCAGGGACTATGATAATTTTTGATTTAAGTTTTGAACCTGTTTATCCTTATAATTTGGAAAATTTCGGGGATAAATGGTGGAATGAAGCGGAGTTTTTAAGTACAAGGCTTAAGACAGTTGTAGTTATACTTGAAACTTATACACAAAGATTTGAATTGTCGTTGGTGAGTGAAGGAGAAGATGAACCAATTTTTGAACATCAGGATAAGTATAGATGGGCTCAGGTTAATGAGCCTTTGATGTTGAAAGATTCAGAGTTTTTTAAGGATAATAAGGTTCCTTTGGAAGAATGCTATGTAACGGTAGTGCATAAGTCTTTGGATTGGGGGGAAATTGAATGGACCAGCTCGTCGGTGTTTATAAAGAAAGTGGAATATGGGCCTATTAGGTGCTTTAAATATGTTAGTAGTCATGTAGCTAGTTAATTGAAGGGAATTCAAATAGTTTTGGGATAATAAAGAGCATTAAGAAAGTTGGTTTTATACTTTTATAGGAAGAAAATAGGAGATGATAATATTTGAGGCTATAGGATTATAAAGATTAAATATGAAAAGTATTTTGTTTTGCTGCTTTAAACAGGAAGAAAAGACTGAAGATCTTGAGCAAAAATCGACTAATCTAGAGTCAGAACTTAGCATTGTAGATAAATTAAACATAGTCAAAGAGCTTATTAGGAAATCAGTTGAAGAATCTAAGTCTAATAGAACTGTAAAAAGAAAGCGAGCAGAGGTTATAATTGCTGTTGACCATATCCCAGTATATGAAGACATCCAAGGCCAGCTGAAAATGAAAAATGAGTCTAGAAAAATTATATATACTGATTAATTAACTACTAAAATATGTATAAAAATCCTATAAGAACCCGGTAATCCTATAATCAATTATGCATTTCATATGAAAAACTAATAAACAAACTGTAAAAATAACAAAAAGTTATTAGATTATTATCATACAATAAAATATCTTGCTTATTATATAAAAAATTACATATTTATGATAGTTTCCTGTATATATTAGTCAAAATCCCAGTCAAATCTAGATGTCTGTTTTCAGTTTTGACTAAAAAGTGTTTTTTCAAATAAGGGTGATTGTTTTTTCCCTCAATTTTCGATATTTTTGGTGAGTTGATTGCTGGCAAAAAACTTGTTATTGTCCCTTGGTCTTTGCTTATATAAGGTAATGGCATTGAAAGCTCTTTTCTAGGTCTATTTGATCTACGTATATAGTCTTGATTAGGAGGAAAACGTTTACTTGGTGATCTTCGGGGAAGTATTTCTTGAAAAGGGTTTGAAGATAAGGCAAAAATACTCCTAACTCTTGTGACTTGTGGCTCTTGATGATCAGTATCGTATTTTTCAATATCAGGATTTATTCTTAGAGAACCCAAGTCTTTTATGTGATATATTTTACCACTCATAATAATAATAATATTTAGTTTAATGCGAGTTTGAGATAACTTTGGCATTTTTATCGCTCATACTATTTTTATTGATTTATATCCAAATTTTTTTGTTTTTTTTTAGACCAAGATTTTTGTTAGATTATTACTGGTTTTTTTATATTTTTGGATTCTTGGATTTAGCTTTTTGTGGCTTTTTTGGTTTGGAAATTAATTGATGTTTGAGTTAAGTTTAAAAATATATAAGAAAACTACACACTTTAATCCTATAAGTATGAGATTTTATTAGTTTTTTTAGTGAATAATTTATGTAGAAAATTCTAATAAAAATATAAAAGTAATAATAAATATCATATGATTACTTACATTTCTTAACTCAGATTTAATCACTGAAAACTAATCTTTTTATATACAAGATTTTTAGCATAATTATTCAAAACCTATACATTCGCTAATCATAATTCCAATATGGAGCCTTATTTAACCGGCCAACCATGAAATTATCCGGAGGACTGGAAGGGCTTGAGTATTTTTCCTGTGACCCAAGCTAGGCAGGATGCTTTATCCATTTTTCGTGCCTTCTGGTCGATTAAGGGAAAATGCAATCTCAGATGCTGACTGGCAGCACTAAACCGTGGGCTAACTTGGCTAGTTCTCAACTTCGAGAAGATGCGGAGGCGCTATAGAAATCGCTTAATCTAATATTCGCTAATCTGCATTTCAATCCTCCCAACCTTCTAACAATCATAATTTTAAACATAAATATTATCAGAATCAATATAACCATAACACAAATTTCTTATAATCTATAATCCTAAATTATTTTTTGTCAATCCCATTTCATACCCTAATCTTTCAACTTAAAATATAATTTTCAGTATTTAAATCTTCCTCTTTAAAACAACACCCACCTGCTTTATAAAAACATTATTATAATTCCTATTACATTCCCTAATTAAAATTTCACAATACTCTACAATCTAAAATCTTTAAACACCTAAAGATTATCCTATCTTAAACTATATCCATTGTAAAAATAAACTGAAACCTTTTTCTAATACAAAAACGAAAATGGGATGCGGCACAGTAAAAAGAAACACCCTCATCGCTCAGAACCGTAAATCCGTGATTTTATTCTCAGGACAGTTTGTAAAAGGCTTAGAAGAAAGTATTTTCAATTTATATGACTTTAAAGAAGAACTCGGCTCTGGATCATATGGTCGTGTAGTTTATGGAGTACATAAACAAACTTTAGAAAAAAGAGCTATAAAAATCATCAACAAACTTACAATAGTAAACGAAGAAACACGTAAAAAAATCATGGCTGAAGTTGAAATTCAAAGGAAACTTGATCATCCAAATATAATAAAAGTGTATGAGTTTCATGAAGATGAATTCAATTTGTATCTGGTTATGGAATTATGTACTGGAGGAGAGTTATTAGATGCTATTGCTAGAATTGGATGTTTGAGTGAATCACAGGCTGCGGTTTGTATGAAACAAATATTCTCAGCACTTTGTTATTTGCATAATATGAATATTGTTCATAGAGACCTTAAGCTGGAAAATATGCTAATTGAGAAGCAGGGGAATATTAATATAAAACTTGCTGATTTTGGTATTGCTACAGAACTAAAGCCAGGAAATAAGCTATCACAGATGATTGGGACTATAAATTATATCGCCCCTGAGGTTATAAGGAAAAAATATGATAACAAATGCGACCTATGGAGCTGTGGAGTTATCATGTATATCCTCCTCTCAGGTTCACTACCTTTTAACGGAGGCAGTAAAAAGAAAACCTTAAGCCTAATAATGAAAGGTGAATACACTCTAACTGGACCAAACTGGGAAATGATAACCAGAGAAGCAAAAATCCTTGCATCAAAACTCCTTGACACTAACCCGAAAACCCGTATAACAGCTAAAGAAGCTTTTAACTCGCCTTGGATCACTTCATCAAAAACCCCAAACATCAGAGGTAGCCTATTAGAATCTACAGCAAATAACATAAAGAATTTTCAAGAAACAAACAAACTACAAAGAGCTGTTATAAGGTTTATATCAAGTCAGCTTTTAAGTCAAAGTGAACGTAATGAATTAACATTTATATTTAAAAGCATAGACAAACATGGAGAAGGAAAAATTAATGAACAAGAACTTATACAGTATTGTAAGAAAATATTTGGTAATAGTTTAAGTGAAGAAGAAATACATAGTATTATGATTAGAGTTGATACTGATAATAGTGGGTATATTGATTATAGTGAATTTTTAGCTGCGGCTATGGATAAGAAAAAACTTTTATCTGAAGCTAAACTTGAAGCTGCATTTAAAGCTTTTGATAGAGATGATAATGGAAAAATTACAGCTCAAGAATTAAAGTATTTATTAGAAGCGCATATTAAAATTGATATTTCAGCTTATGCCAAACTTATAGAGCAAGTTGATCAAAATGGAGATGGGATGATTGACTTTAGTGAATTTAAAGATATGATGATTTCATTGATGACTAAATAATTATTTTTCCTATAATTTTATATGAGAAGATATTTATTTTTGGGTTTTTATCTTCTTTTTACATAAAAATCATTAATTAGATGAATATAAAAGATAGACAAATATATANATAATGAAGATAAAATTATTTTATATGGAATAATTTTATAGAAGCATCTTTTTATCTTCTTTTTACATAAAAATCATTAATTAGATGAATATAAAAGATAGACAAATATATAAAGACTGAAATTTTATCCCTAGCATTATTAGTAATATTATGAATAATAAGTTGTTAGAATAATTTATTTTAAATATTATCCTTAAGTTATATAAAAATCTTCACAAATCTTCTAAAAAGCGAAAAAATCTTTTCTAAAACCATAAAAACCTCAACTATCTATTCCTAAAGTTAAATCTATCAAATTATTTCCTAATAATAAATATGGGAGTTAATCATATTCTTGGCTGGTATTACGGAAGACTAACTTGGAATAGGATGTGGTGCCATTCTATGAGCCTTGTTTCAAGATTTGCAGCAGGTCCAAGAAAGCCAGTTTTATCAACATGTGGCAAAACTGCATTCAAAGTTAGAGAATTCAAGAATGGAAAAGAAATTTCAAGAATTCACATTGATTCTATTGGTAAAGCTTTACCTGCAGTTGAATTAGATAAGGACTTGAGCATGTAAGGAAGTTCTTAAATAAATCTAGCTTTAAGCTTTAAGCATTTTGCTTTTTATATATTAATTTGACTGAAGATATAAGTGCATATTTAGGTATGGAAAATGATGACAAGTTAAATTATGTTTTTGGAAAATCATTGAAATTTTAAGGTTTTATTTGTTAGGATAACTTGGATTTTATCGGAATTTTGATGATGAAATGATAAGATTAGTTAGATGTTTAGTTTTATGGAAGACTTTAGAAGTTGTGAAAGTTTATTGAAAAGGATGAAGAATATATTTTTATTCTTGATGACTATTTTAACTTCCCTGATACAATCGAATTTCTCTTTACTTATTGAAAGATTACAAAAATATAATAAATGGAAGATTTCCGCAAAGAGTTAGATGAGTTACTAGGTAAAGATCGAAACCTCCCAAGATCAGAACGGCTGAAAAAGCGTGAGCACTTCGACGACAACGACGTTTGCAAGTATTTTCTAGTTGCCTTTTGTCCTCACGAATTATTCGTCAACACAAGAAACGATATTGGAAAGTGCAAGAAAAGACACGATAGTATCTTCAAGCAAATGTATTTATGCGACCCAAACCGTTTGTATTATCAAAAAAAGTACGAACAATCTTTACTAGGTAACTTTTTTCTAACTAGAACTTTTAGAGCAAATGACAAGTAGCGTAGATGCTCGAATTCGCCGAAGTTTAGCAAGAATAGAAGCACCAATGCCAGATATCGAGACTTCAATGGAAAATCGTGATAAGAAAAATGCTTTAAATGCTCTTATAGACCGTAGGATGAGAGAAGCTGAACAATTAGCAGAAGCTGGAAGGGTTAATGAAAGTGAACAGCTAATAAAAGAAATTGAACAACTTAAAGAGCAAAAAGATGATCAAGATAATATGATATGTGAAATCTGTGGGGCTATGCAAAGTGTTACTGATACAGAAAGAAGAACGATATCTCATCTTGAAGGGAAACAACATAAAGGTTTTGCTCAAATAAGAAAATGTATAGAAGACTTGAAAAACCATAAAGATTTATATAGGCATATAGATATAAGTAAACCCCAACCTAAGATTTATGATAAACCTGGGGAGAAAATTGGGGAAAAAAATATTGAAGGGATTAAAGATGAAGATAAAAAAGCTAAGGATGAAGATAAAAAGGTTATGGATGAGGATAAAAGGTTTAGAGAGGATGGGAAAATATATGATGAGAAAAAATATAAGGATGGGGGTGAAAGGTATAGGGTTGATGAGAAAAAATATAGAGATGATGAGAAAAGGTTTAAAGATGATGGGAAAAAGGGTAGAGATGATGAGAAAAAGAGTAGAGATGATAAGAAAAGACTTCGAGATGATGAAATAAGGAGTAGAGATGAAGGGAAAACCACACGAGATGATGATAAAAGAGATAGGGATAATGATAAAAGAAAACGAGATGACGATGATAAAAGAAAACGAGATGATGATAAAAGGAATAAAGATGATGAAAGAAAAAACAAGGATGATTATAAGAGAAATAGGGATGAATATAAAAGATATAGGGATGATGACAAGAGATCAGACCGAGGGGAAAATCGTGGTTACAATGATTACTATAGAAACAACAGAAAAAAAAGATCTAGGTCTAGGTCTCCATATAGAAGTCGTCATTAGATATCAGATTATTTTAGTATTACATTTTTTATTTAGAATATATTATATTCTTTTCACAAAATACTTAGCTAAAATTTTTGATAAAGTGCAAAACTTGAAAGAATTCCATTAAGAAGTAAATTTTTAGTGTTGATAAATTTATAAGATATCAGAATATATTTAATAGTTTTCATAATTATGAAATGCTTACGATATCAATTTTTGAAAGAAAAAAAATATAATTTTTGTTTTTATATGGCATTTAAAGCAATAATAAGAGTTACAGTAAATTAGCGAAAGTTTGAAGTTAGATATTAAAAAAACCAAAAACAGAGATACATTAAAATATAGTATGCCTATAATATATATCTAATCATTACTATTAATATAAATTACGAAATAATTAATTGCTTCCTTTAAAAATTAACCTAAAATACTACATAACATCTATTGAGAAAATCAAAAATTATGTCCTCAACATTTATAAACTACTCAAAAGAAATAATATAGTAAAATAATATAAGTTTTTAATAATAAATCCTATATAAATATGTCATATATACTTATTATACTTTCACTTCTAGCACAGATTTCTTACTCCTGCATTAGTGAAAACGTAATAGACTTTAAATTTTACATAACAAGCGGAACAAGTGATTGGGTTGTCTCATCACAATATCCAAATGGAGTCTATGCATCAGTAGTTTCTGGTCCAACTTCAATTCTTCCTGAAACTTCGTGGATATGGGAGAATCCTGTTATTTTTATGAGATCTATAACAATAACAAGATATTTTTTTGTTGCTGGAAAACCTAAATCAGCTATCCTTATTTCTAAAATTGATGATACTGGATCAGCAAAGCTAAATGGAGGTACTTCTTGTTCAATTCCTGGTTTTGGAGTTTTTTATACCTGTGATCTTACATCTTCTTGTATAGTAGGGCTTAATAAACTTGAAATTATCGGCACTGATACCGGAGCTGGTTTAGTTGGAGTTATGTACAAGCTAACAGTAATATCTAAATTAGTTTAATAGTAATATTTTTGATATTCAAAGGTTTATTGATTTTATATTGAGAAATTATATTTTAAAATCTATTTTAAATATATAAGATTACAGAATGTTATATTTGTTACAAAATTATTATAAGATTTTAATACTTTTTAAACAGAGAAATAAGTTTATATAAATAATTCATCGTATAGTAGATATCACAAGGTTTATTTATAAACTTTTTCAAAATGCTGCTATGATTTTTATAGATTTTTATGTATTTTTTTTTTGAGAAGATGATTTTTTCATTTTGATATGAACTCTTCTTAACAAACAAG
>MPUH01000091.1:0-112469 GCA_001970955.1 Stentor coeruleus | reverse complement strand
CCAAAGTCTCATTGTTGTGTCCCATGAACTTGTCAAGGCGAAGTTGTTGTCAGATGATAAGACTACATCAGATATGAAGTGCGAGTGCCCAGTGAGTCTTCGGTATGTTGTGCCTTTGACGCTTGAGATTTCGCCTTGGTCTACTGTGGTCGACATTTTCCAGATGAGTAGTGAACGATCACGAGATACTGATACTAAAAGGTCAGGGTGGTCGGAATTACCAGTCACCATAGCAGTAACCCAGCCTCCATGGCCTTTAAGATCTCCTACATGTTGTAAGTTTTCACCTTGGTTTTGGTTCATTTGTGGTTAAAATTGCAATGGCGACTCGGCTGAAGTTAATTTTTGAAAGGCTTTTTTGATAGAAATTTATGTTAAGATTAGGATGTGGTGAATTGGATTATATAAAGATTTTTTAAAGGGCCTTGATAGAGATTTTGTATAGTAAAAAGTGGAAGGAAGTATGGGAAAGAATGGGTTTTTTATATGAAATAATTTAAGATATTTGATGTTTTGGGATAAAATAAGTGTTTGAAAAAAATTAGTTAGTCTGAGGGAATTGGGTTTAGGAGTGGATAATAGAATGGCAATGAGCTTTTAAGTAATTTTTAAGCCAAACTGGAAGCGGGATTTTTGACTTGTGAAAATTCGTCCTGGTAGTAATAAACTTTTAGGATTTGCATAATTAATATAATAAAGATTAGTTTTATATAAGAATTCCATATAGTTTTTGTAGTATTTTAAAGACACGTTTAAGTATAGAAAACTTTTGAATAGGCATAGAGCTTACAAAAACTGAGAGGAATATTTAATAAGTCTTTTATATATGAAACATGATCAACTCCTCGACCAAATTGTTTCTCATATTCTAATCTCTTTAACACATGAAATCATCAATCCTAGCACTTCTAATAAAATCTAAAATTAAAAAACCCAGTCTCTCTTATTTCAACATAAGCTCTCCTTATCTTAATCATCCTCTTTACTTTCTCCAAATCTACATCTTCTTTTTTCTCCTAATATCTGACAACACTAAAGTTTCATTAATAAATCTATATGAAAATCCTATACAAAACCTTATATACAACATTTAGTAAAGCAAAAACAAACCTAACTTTCCATCTTCATAAACTTCCTATAGATTTTTGCCAGTGTAGTTTCAGCTAAAATAACTCTCTATAATGTTTAATAACAATTACATACAAGAAGGTTTTGAAGGCTACGAACCGGCATTCTTGCCAAACGAGCTGCCTAATTTTCTCGTCCCAGGCTTTGAAAACTACAACACAGAATTATTTCCAAGAGACTTTCAAACTTTTCCTATGTTAACTGATTTTGAAGGCATGGACACAACAAATTTTATGCAAATGTTTGACCAGGCTTTTCAAAACCTACAAGAAGAAGTTAAACAGTGGATGCCAATACCATTTGACCCTGCAATGCCACAAGTTGAAGGTGATGAACAACAGACCCCAAGGGCAATGACAAAGCCAAGTTTTATCAACCCAAACAACAAAATCGGGACAATATCAATTGAAGAAAGAAGGATTAAAGTTCAAAAATTCCTAGAAAAAAGGAAACATAGGAACTTTAAGAAAAAAATTTCTTATATGTGTAGGAAAAAGGTTGCAGATCAGAGAGTAAGGGTTAAAGGCAGATTCGTATCAAAAGTCCAAGCAGAAGCTCTTTTAGGAGATAAAAAGTAAAGTAATAGATTTATAAATACTTTCTTGGAAAATTCTGAGGACTGAGTATAAAAATTTAGAATAGTTTATGTTTTTAGATAAAAATGTAATATGGGCTGATGGAATTTTTTGTAGATGATGGTAGAGAAAATTTTTTTTTTTTTTGGGTTTTTTGGATTATAAGATTTTAGCAGGTTTTTTTTTTGTTTATGGTTAGGAGTGTGATAAAAGAATGAGGTTTATGAGGAAAATATATTAGTAGGTATATTATTGTATTTGTTTTAATATTGAGTATTATAAAGGAAAAAAAGTAATAATATAAGAATTTTTGAAGATTTTTGTGTGGAATTTAGAGAAAAGGTGAATTAATATTATGCTTTATTTCTGTTGATAATAAAATATTAATAAGGTTGTGAAAAACTTTTTTGTTCTGGAAAATTGATGATTTGAGTGGATTGGATGAATTAGATAGAGTTTATGATGATTTAGAATAAAGTTTATAAATGGATTCGGGTATTTTAAAGAAAAAACATATGCTAAAACGGGTAATCATTTTTATGTTTAATGTATTTACTATAATTTATCAGATTGCTTAACCATAAGATTGATTCAGATCCGAATATTGACCTAATATTTTCTCTAATACTATAGTTGATTATGCTACTAATTGTAAATTATTTAATCTATAAGCTTATCATTTTTATATTATTCAATTCTCTAAAAGTATAATTTGTGAAGAACAATTTTAAATCTAAACTTTGCATTTTTAAAGTTTACAAAGCTTATTGATTTTCACATAATATTTTATAAGAACATTTACAAACCTTGACAATATTTTTCTCGCATATCATATCTACTTTTTATACTTAATTCATATATTAAACCTATATAAACTTCTCAGATACTTTTCCATTAAGATTTTAGGCTTTCTGAATCCTAACATAAATACATTTATCATGACACATAATCTCTATGGTTATATATAGTTGTGCCATTCATAATTTTAGTCAAATCTAAAGATGTTTAGTTTTCAAGATAAGTTAGAAGACAAGGATGGAAAGAAAAGAATAAGATCTAGGAAAGTCCTTAAAAACAGAAAAAACTCAATAATTTGTTGCAGCCGAGTTGAATCAAATAAAGAAACCGACTATAATAACATTTCAAGCATGAGCAGTAACTCCCATACCCCACAAATCAGAGACTTTGCAGATCTAGCTTCATCCATTGTAAGTGCCGATCACTATACTATTAAATTAAAAGAACTTACTGAAGAAAAAAATCAGCTACTCAATGTTTTAGACTCAAATGCAAAGGAAATAGAGTTTTTAAATAATATAGTATCTCGCTTCCTTGATATAAACGAACTAATGAAAATTAAACAAAAATCCACATACAATGACCTAGCAAAAACCTGGGATATACCAAATTTTATAGTCCAGCAGCGGAAGACTGTGTTTCCAAAACTCAACAAATCGCAAATGAAAGATGCAGTCCAAAATGAAATCAAACATAGGAAAATTGTATTTAGACCACAATTCGGTCAAGGGTTAGATGCTGCTTTACATGAAAATGCTGATGAAGGATTTAAGCAACAAGAGGATATCCCGATTTTTAATGATGAATTTGAGGCTAGGCCTGCTACTTCAGCTGCTAAGCATAGACAAAGTTCTTTAGTTAATAGAGGTATAGAAGGACAAAATGACATGCGTAAAAGCCCAGGGTTACGAAAACGAATGCTTTAACTTACAAATCTGCATATCTAAAATCTTTATATAGTAAGATATAAATATATGTATTAAAAAAATTAGTTAGTTTGGATTTTATAGTTTTTTAGGTAAGTAGTAAAAAAAAATGAGAGTCATATAGAAAATATGCTATAATGATTAGTTAATGATTTTAAATGGGAGAAATGTGAAGAGAAGTATGGATGATTTGGCATGATATTATGGTTATAGATTAATTATGGTAAAGCATTGTGATTTTTTGTATATTTATTGAAATTACCCTTTAGATTCAAAGGGGGAATATGACTAAGGGTATTTATCAAGAGATATAGATCAAGATTTTATGATAAAGAATGTATAATCTTACTGATTTTTATATTTTTTTTGAAATTTTTATTTATAACTATAAAAAGTGAATGACTTTAAGTATTATTTTCAATAATTATAATCAGAGAAATAATTGACGCTTAATAATTTTCAAATATCAATTATGTATAGGTTTCTAGCATAAATGAATCTATAAACAACTGGAAAGCTATAAAATCTTATGGGTATTTAAGCCACTAAGAGTGTATTGAATTAAATAGGCCCAATTTCATATCTACAAGAATAATTGAGGATTTTTTGACTATTTCTAATCTTTTACATGATTAATCCAGCATTTTAGTTTAAAATTACCATAAATTATCTGAAAAACCATTAATTTGATAAACATAAACTATAAAACTCTAAATCATAAAGTATTTAAAGTAAAACATCATAAATCTCTATTAACTAGTATTATAAAGTTTCTAACTAATCCCTTTACCCTATTAAAATCCTACAACATAATCAACTATTTACTAAAACACTCCACTTGAAACTTTGTATATACATTCAAATTACATAATAATTTTTCTTAATATTCCATTCTTTTCATCACATCATCCAAAAACTTATAATCTAATTCTTCTTATCTCATTCCCTTTCAAATCCGTCAAAAAATCATAATCATCCAACAAAACTTTCTTTATCTAAAACTCCCATTCAAAATAAGCTCTTCAAAAGCTATATCCTCAAGTCCAAATACCCTAAAATCCTAAACCACTCTAATTTTTTAATCTAAATCATTTCCATACACATTTAATCCTAAACTTAAAAAAAACCCTTAAAATATTATCCTATCCTTTCAAATTATATTAAAAAACCCCTCATCATAACTTTGTTCTCCCCTCATAGTGATTCTCTAAAAAGTCCACAAAAAAAATCCTTTTATTATAAACAATTTCAGGTGTTCTCATAAGAAACTGATAAAGAATTTTTTTTGTGGGGGAATATGATGGAAATCTTATGGATAAACTAATATGTCAGAATGCAGGATCTGTTTTAATAGCGAAAAAGGTGCATTAGTTACCCCATGTCGCTGTAATGGGACTATAAAGCACATACATCAGAGCTGTTTAACAAGATGGCTTAAAGAAAAGTACCCATTTGAATATACAATGTTACTTAGAAAGGAAAATCAGACAAAAAACACAGGATTACATTGCGAGTTATGTAATTATGAATTCAAAGCAAATGCAAAGTATTTAAAACCCTTGCAGATCTTTAAAAAAATCGGGAATTCAAATATTGCGTACGGAGTACTTTTGAATATCCCTATTATTGTATTCTTAGCTTATAAGTTCAATAGCTTGCTACGTCATCTTTTTTTGTTTATTTATGACCAAACAATCCACTCGCATAAAAATGATCTGATTTCAAGGAAGATCGTCGGCGCGGTTAAGTTGTATATTGGAATAGCAGCGAAACTATTTCCTATTTCAGTAGTTGCTGCGGTTTTGCCAATGATAATTTACCGAACACTTGCTTTAACTTACAAACTCTTTACCGAGTTAAAGGTCTTGCAGATTGAGAATTTAATGTAATTTATCCTTATTTTTCTTTAATAATTATGTTTTATGCTTGAAATACTAGGTTTTCTAGGATATTTTTGATAATGTATTATTATTAGTTTTTAAGCATCACTTTTTCAATAGTTTTTTCATTGATGTTTAAGAGTTTTTTTGTTGAGGAAGATTTTTTGTGTGTAGTTTTGATAAATTAGCTGAATAAGCATGATTTTTAATCTTAGTTGTTGTTTAGTTAAAATACTTTTCATATAGAAATTAGCATATTTTGATGTAAAAAGTTTGAAAATGCAGCCTTTGAATAAAAAACAGGAAAGAGTAAATTGTTGTAAGGCTTTATTAGATTTAGGTGCTAAACATAAAATTAATATCAGAGAGATTTTTTTTATTTTCAATAAAATTGCCAAGATTAATTTAGACTTGATCAGAATTTGATACACAACAAATAAGTTTAAATTTCAACAGTAATTTTTATCACTGCCACCAATAACTTCACAGATAATTTTCCTAACTATTAAACTAACTCATGATTTTGCTAACTCTACCAAAACCACAAAACCTAAAAGAAAAAAATTTTTATAAACCAAACACAAAAAATAAAATCTAACCAATCAAAAACCCAAAACTTAATCTAAATCATAAAATCCCAAGTCTTATTTTTACTCTAAAAAATACTACACTTTTTCTTTTTCTTCACAGTTTTTTCCTCAACAACCAATACAGGACTAGGTTTTTGCAAAGGTGGTTTTACTTCATTAGCATAAGTGACGATTTCTGCTTTAATAACTTTTTGCGAAGACTCAATATCATTACTTGTCAAAATCACACCACTCAAATCAGCAGCTATTCTATAAAAAGATGTAAAAACCTGATCACCAGTTTTAGCACTTACCAAATAAGAATACATAGAATATTGTTCAGCAAAAGTATTATGTTTATCTAGTTTTACAGCTTGCATATGAAAAAGATCAGTTTTATTGCCAATAATAGCTAAATAAGGCATTTCACTTGATGAATAAGTTGTTTTAACGACTTGAAGCCATTCTTCTATATTCACAAAGCTTTGATAATTGGTAATGTCGTATATAAAAACTATAGCTTTTGCCCCATAAATGTAAGTATTAAGCATTTTTGAACCTATACTTTGACCACCGATATCCCAGATTTGTAAAGCTACGTGGATACTGTTTGGAAGCTCGATACGCTTGACAAAGAAATCTAAGCCGATGGTTTGTTTGTATTTTGGTTGGAATTGAGCTTCGTTTAAAGACATGCAAAGACTTGTTTTACCTACTGTCCCATCGCCTAGTATTACTACTTTGTATTGTAAAAACTCTGGCTCTGAGTCACTATCAGAGTCTTCTAAATTACTTTTTAGACCAGATAAAGCCATTATTGTATAATTTTAATAAAATATTGAGGATTTGATGGGAATTTTTTAGATTTGGAGATGTGATAAATTGATTAATGGATATTTTAATGTTTTTATTAAGTTTCACTTTAAATACTGAAATTTTTGTTTATAATTTTTTGTAAATTCAATTAATATATTAAAGATATACTTTTGTCTGAAAATGGTATAAATAAATCATATGAGTATCTTTTAAATGCGGGATATGTATTAGTTTAACAAATAGCTAAAGAAAGCTTATAATCTATTAACTTCCTATTAAACCATTGCAAATTTCCATAAAAGCTGCATTTATTCCTTCTCCAGTCTTTGAACTAACATANTATTAAACCATTGCAAATTTCCATAAAAGCTGCATTTATTCCTTCTCCAGTCTTTGAACTAACATAATAAACTGGCCAGCCGAAATAATTTTTTACTTCATCGAAATGCACTTGAATATCATTAAGGTCGATTTTTGTCCCGAATACATAAAATAAAGCATCTTTTGGAGTTTCAGGTTTTAACTCTTCATATAAAATTTTAGCCTGTTCATAGCTATCCCTGCTTGTACAGTCAAAAACAAGTATCATTGCAGATAATTGTCTAACATAGCATTTTTGCAAAGATTTAAATCTACTACTTCCTGAAATATCCCACAGTTGTAATATAATCTCTTTATCGCATACATTCATACTTTTGCTAAGAAAATCTGCTCCAATAGTAGGCTGGTAGACTTCATCAGTAAAACTATCAAAGACTTTTTTCGTTATTAAAGAAGTTTTCCCTGATCTTTCACCACCTAAAAATACAACTTTGTATTTACAATTTGAAGATTCTGTTTTTTCTTCAGTTTTTGCTTCTTCTTCTTCTGATGGCTTTATTTGTTGAGTTTCAACTGGATCTGAAGTTGTTGTAAGAATTTGATCATCTTGATTTAAGGAGATACTTGGGGCTTCAGTAGTATTTAAGTCTTTTGTTGTTGAAGGATTAGATTCTTCATTAGATTTCAAATGTATTTCTTGGTTTTCAGTCTTATTTTCTTCATTACTTGTGCATGATTTTAAAATGTCTAAATATGCTGATTCTACTCCTTCTCCAGTTTTGGCACTGACGTAATAAACTTTTCCTTTAAAAAAACTCTCTACTTCTTCAGCTTCTACTTGAATATTATTTAGATCGATTTTATTTGCCATGATAAATACTTTCGCACCTTCTATATTCACACTATCACCATAATTCTGCTTAGCTTTTTCGAAGCTTTCCCTTTTTGAGCTATCAAAAACTATAATGATACCATTTGACTGTCTTGTATATGAAGGTAATAAAGACATGAATCTCTCTTGACCTGAAGAATCCCAACATTGGGCTCTTATTGTTAAATTGCCCAAATGTGTTGTTTTACAAACAAAATCGATACCTATGGTTTTATTGTAATCTTCAGTGAAACTCTGATATAAATTCCTATTGATAATTGAAGTTTTTCCAGAATCTTCAGGACCCAAAAAAACTAATTTGATTTTCACTACGTCAGAATTCATTTTATATTTTTCAACACCATAAAATACAAAGTTTTCTGAATATATTATTAAAGCTGATATATAAATATTTGAGCTTATAATCAGTTGCTTTATTATTTGAATATGCATTAATGTATGATATAATTTTATATTTACAAGAAAATACAATATTATAAGATTCTGTTATATTAAAACTTAATAAAATTCTCTCATATAAAAAACAATCTTTCGCAATCACAAGGCAATTATTAATTTTATTACTTTACATCAAGGAGCAAGACCCACAAGCCTGTGTTTTAGTCGTCCTATCCAAAAACACATCATCCTTTTTCCAAGCAAGACTTTTCTTAAAACTAACAAACAACGACGAATCGCTCCTCAGTGCCGCCAAAATCTTAAACCTATGTCCCTGTTTAACAACACCAATATCATAAATCAATTCATTTTCAGTAATTGGCCATTTCGAATTCATTAATGCAAGTAAATGTTCTAAATCTTCATATCCAGCTTTTTCAAAATTATCATAATACGCTTGCATATTAAGTGATCCAAGCCAATGTTTTAAATCCGGTGCAGCAATCATTCCATAATTACTTGGTCCTTGTATAGTACAACATCCAATTGGTGTTGATTGATGATGTCTATGTCTTCTTCTTGAATATTTTAAAGGTCTAGCATCCTCATCTAAAGCAGCAAGTAATCTTTTTCTATATCCAGGTTTATCAATACCAATATCTTCAAGCATATCTTCAGTAATCGGCATTGAGCTCATCATTTGGGCAATATTTTGTTCAATATCATCATAACCACTCATCATTAACAGATCATATAAAAACTCTAATTTCACTGATTCTAACCATGTCATAAGCATTGCCCCATTTCCCCCAAAAGAAAATGCTTTTGAAGCTCGTTCTAATTGAGGATTTTCAGCATCAGGTTCTAAAGGCGTCGTAACTACAAAACTTGGATTCTCAAAAGTGTCAAAAGGTTTTGAAGACTTTGCAGAAACTGGGCTTGTATAGAAACTGTCTAATGGTATTGATGGAATATCTTCAACTGTATCTGATAATGGGAAAAGCAAAGGAGAGTTTTTAGTTGATTTTTCTGTTTCCTCATTTTTCGATCTGATATTTCCAGCAATTTGGTTTCTAATCTCATCATTAGCATAATCCAAAGGCGACTTTTCCGAAAAATCTTTATAATAAGGGTTAGCGTTATAGTCCAAAAGTATTTTTACCAGTTTTTTATTAGAAGCCTCCACTGCATAATGCAAAGGAGTTTTTCTTGTATTTGAGTTTATTATATTAGGGTCTGCTTTATATTCAAGAAGTAGTTTAACAATTTTGTCATCTTTTCTTGAACAAGCTATATGTAAACATGATTCACTTTCAGTGCCTTTTGGCATAATGTTTGGATCAGCTTTATTCAAAAGAAGTAATTTGACTAGATTATATTGACCACTGTCTATTGCATGATGTAATACAGTTCGGTTGTTTGAATCCATAGCATTTGGCTCAGCTTTATATTGGAGAAGAAGCTTTGTCGCTTCTAAATGCCCACATATTACTGTTTGATAAAGAGCACTCCAACCTAGTTTTGAGTTTGTTTGGGATATAAGATGAGGTGATATTTGTAATAATGAATTTAATTCCTTGATATCGTTTTTTAGACATGCTTCGTTCATGAGTTCAATCAAATGTGATTCTTCCATAGTTTAAATTATACATTTACTTATATAAAAAACGATTTTTGCTTGAAAATATAGAAAAATTTGTTGGGAATTTTTGAGGATGGTTTTGGCTTTGATTTGGAATGTGTGGGATGATGAGGAAAAAGATTTAAAAAATTAATTGGAGAAATAAAGGTGTAAAAGACTTGGAAAGAGGTTTTTATTGTAATTGGATGGTTTGGTAAAGCTATGGTGTTAGGGTGTTTGATGATGTGAAGATTATTTTTTTCGTTGTTACCCGGTAAGATTTTTTATTGAAGGTTATGAGCTTATAAGACATTGTTATGAAGAAGAAATGATATTTTTAAAGAAATATTATAAGAAAATGATGAAAATATGAGAAATTATTTTTGAATTGCGAAAGGATGATTAAGATTGTGGAAATTAGGTTTTGTGTTTTGATGTGAAGGAGTTTTATAGTTTTTATTGGATGTTGCGATTTTTTATTGGGTTTTATAATGAAAACTGTTGAAATAAGCTTTTTGATGGAAAGTAAAAATTGTATGATTTAAAAAATTAGCGAATTTTTTTTATAGTTGAATGTTGATTTATGCAAAAAGGATTAATTTATTATTGAATTGTAGGATATTGGTTACTTAATGCGTTTTAGTATACAATTTTATTAGCAAATAACATTATTAATTACAAAGTTTATTAGATAAGCTATTCAATAATACTTAAACTTAAATATTATATTTATTCTATGCTCATGAAATAATCAACCTATAAGAAATATTTAATTTTAATATATTATTTGTATTTGACTCATATAAAAATAACTAGTAAATACATTATAAAAAGTTTTATAAGAGAAGATATCATTTAAAATTGCCCTTTAATCAAATCGAAAAAATTAACTTTTTATTTAAATAGCTTCTGATGAGATATAATTTAGTATTTACCTAATATTATCTATTTATCATAGCTCGTTATATTATAATCATATGCTTATAAATATATTTCAGGTAGTTCATCTTTAGACTTTTATTAATTTTTACTATAATTTTTACCTATTACCTCTATTTCTCTAAGTTATTTGCATACACTAACCAAAAATTATATCCTTTATTACTAAATAAAATTCAATCTTCTCTTTGATAAAAAATCCTATTAGAATCTCTCTAAAAAAATATTATTTTCTATCATAAAATTTTCCCCCTAACATAAACTACAATTATATACTTAATTTCTATATCCCATCTCCAAACTACCCACACTCCATCATTAATCATCCTATTACAAACTAAAAAAAACCATAAAAATATTTCATCTTCACTATCACAATTCCATAAAACTCCTATAAAAATTAATATTTATACCTCCTTAACACTCTTTATCAAATCATTTTCTAATCCCAAATCAATAACTCTCACAGAAATCCTAATTAAAAAAAAATTATCCAACCTCATTTTCCTCAAAAAAAAAATGATTTCTCATCAGCATACCCTTATAAAAATCACCCATACAAAACCCACTTTTTATATTTCTTTTCTTAACCTTCTGACAACAAAAAAATATTCCCATTTAAACGAATATTTACTATTAAAAGATATATTAATTCATCTCACTGATAGAAATGTCAGCACATTAAAATATTATAATGAAAGGACAGTGTATCCAAAATCCAGATCTTACAGGAGTAGAAAGCGATCAAAATTTCAATTTAAAATGCAAATATTGTTTAAAAAATCTCTCTTCAAGACAAAATCTAAGAGAACATACTTATATTCATACTGGTGAAAAGCCTTATATATGCACAGAACCTGGATGTGAAAAAAAGTTCAGACAAGGAAGTCTTTTATCAATCCATAAAAAAATCCACTCAGAAATTATTAAAGGCCTTAATTCACAGAAAAAAACTGAAAGACGATGCCATTACCCTAAACTTACTAAGCTTATTGAAATTACGAATAGTAATTTAGATTGTGTTTTAGATGATCAGGAAAAGAAGGAGTGGATAAAGGAAATCTGTTTAGGGGACTTTATGTTTTTGCCTAGTTATATGCGAGACACAGTAAATAAATAATTTATATTTTTTAAGTTTGCTTTATGTTAAGAATTATAATAAGATTTGAATGATTTTTTGGTTTGGAGGAGGGATGTATGATAAAGTTTTAAGATTTTTTAATGTTTGAGGCAAATTGGTAGAGACTTAAGAGTGGGAAATGATATTTGTTTTTAACCTTAAATATCTGTTTAAATTTTATGTGCATTTTATATGAAATGGGATATATGTGCATAAGGAATATGATTAGATATAAAATTAGTTGATTTTTTTTATTGGAATTGGAAAATTTATGTATAAATACAATTTTTGTAAGTTTTGAATGAAAAAATTAAAATAGAAGCTTTCTTAGAATTATTTTGAAAGTTGTATGAGTTGTCAAGTAAAAGCTAAAAAGTATTAAAATAGGTAGGCTGGATAATTGTTTAGTTTGAAGTTAGATTTAAAGGTTTTAATATATAAAAGTTGCAGTGATTCAGACATAAAATAATTATAAATATTATCAAAAATGTATCTTTCTTAATAAAATGAACTGTTATGCATACAAATACACAATTTTTATTTCCAAATAGCCAATTAATAACTAAATAAACCATTATAATTTTCCATTACATCTTAAATATTATCTGAATTATATCCCATTTATCAAAATTATTAAACTTCCTCTACCAAAAAAATTCACTAATTAATATAGTCTATAACTTATCAATCTTAATCACTTTCCATCTTTGAGTCTTCCATTCCCCAGTTCATATAATTATTACTTCCCGCAGCCTTATATTCTTCAATCAATTGTTCAACAACTTCAACCGACCCATCAAACTCATCTAAATTCTCAGAAAAAAGTTTTTCCTTTTTATAATTATCCAAAAAAGCATTTCTTGATCTAAGTTTCTTATAATGCGTGTATATTTTTTCAAACAATTTATGTATACATGTATGATTAGCAAGCATAAGCCCAGAGACCTTATGCGAAGTTTCAATATATGGAGATTTTCTTGATAAGGCAACTTGTATTGAAGCCGGTCCCCAAGATATAAAATTAGCTAATTTTCTTTCTCTAATTCTCTGTAACGATTTATGAACCTGTGTAGGATCAACTTCTCCTTGTATAATATTAAGAATACTCATATAAACTCCATCTTTAGGATTTGTTGAGACCATGATATTTTTTGTTTGTAAAAGTCTTCTCATAACATCAAGAACAGTAGTTTTTCTAATAGAACTAACATGTCTATCTAAAGTTAAAGGAGTATATCCAGTCATAAGAAAATGACATCTTGGTGTTGGTATTAAAGATGCAACAAGTCCAACTAAATCATTATTCATATACCCAGGATATCTTAAAGTAGTAGTTGATGCAGCCATAACTGTAGATACTAAAGAATTAGTTTGACTAAAACTTGGATTTGGGATTTTAAGCCTATCTACAGCTATATGATTTAAAGCTGCATTATCTAATACAACTACACAATCTGCATTTAAAGTCAAACGTTTTAAAGTCAATAAACTGTTATATGGCTGGACAACCACATCTGTTTGTTGCTGATTTGGAAACACTGAATAAGTTTGAATAAGTTTTTTCGGAAACCTTTCATTAAGTTTTTCTAATAAATATGAACCCATTCCTGACCCTGTACCGCCTGCTATAGAATGTAAAAGGACAAAACCTTCTAATGAATCACTTCCATCAGCTTCTCTTTCAATCATATCAAGAATCTCTTCTTGAACCTTTTCTGCTTGACCATATCCTGAAGCCCAATTGTTTCCCGCGCCACCACCTTCTTTACTTATAAAAATATTCTCAGGATTATATAATGATGAGTAATGCGAGGTTTGAATTGTGTGAATTACTCTTGGCTCTAAATCAATCAATAAAGCTCTTGGGATATAATGCTCATCATCAGCCTGATAAAAAAACACATCTTTCCTATCATCACTAGAAGTTGCATAATCTTCTAAAAGCCCTTCATGATTGATTCCATGTTCTTGACAAAGCTGTTTCCAAAATTCCATACCGATTTGATTACCACATTGACCAACCTGTAAAGTTATAATTTCTCTAGGCATTTATAATAAATAAAGATCAAATTACTATTAATTGCTTTTATGAACTAATTTACTTTTTCTTTGACTACGATTACGCATAGATGGACTTACTAATAAAGGTAAAGTTTCTTTAGTTTCTAATATTCCTTCATCTATTGAATTTAGTCTACTTATTCGTGTTGGACGATTTTCAGTTGATTTATCAAAGCTTTTATTGAAACTTTTTTCTGAGATTTTGTCTGGGGATTTCTCTTGTTGGATTTCTTCGTATTTCAAGTTGAAAGATTTTGAGTTGGCATCCCAGCATTTTCTTAGCATTTGAGCTTTTATTCTTAGTAATTCGTGCCGTTCGAATTTTTTGTTACGGAAAATCAGTGAAGATGGGTTGTAAACTATTGATGTTCTAAATCCAGAAAGTATAGAATTTGATGTCCCACAACTTAAACATTTTTTTTTAAAAGTGAAATTTGCTGATGGCAAAGTTGTTGCATCATTAGCTTTTGGTGTATAATGAGCAAGTTCACTTTGTAATTCTTTTTCCATATTCAATGCCATATTATGCCTATCTTCTTCATCCTGCCTTTGTAAAGCTTGTTCAATATTATTATATTCAAAAAGACAAACAACCATTTGTGATAAATTGTTTATAAGGTTCTGACATCCTAAAATATCTTTTTTAATAATTTCTGTATCTTTTCTACTATCGCTGATTTCTAATAAAAGATCGGATTTTAAAAGTTTAAGCCTTCCTGCAAGGTTTTCAAGTTCACTAATAAAATGACTTTGCATGCTACCTGATTCTGAATTAAAAGATTTGATGTAATTTTTAAATCTATCAAGTTTTACTTTGATTTCTGATTTTAATCTGCCAATTTCAGGATCTAATTGCGCTGTTAAAGACACTTGGACGATTTTTTCAATTTCTTGTTTAGATAAACCTTGAGGGGCTTCTATGCGTATTTCAGGTTCATCATGGCTTATAAAAGATGCTTTTTTTTTGATATTGATTTTATCACGAATTTCAGCGAAATTCTGTCCTTTTGCAGAACTTCTAATTTCTTTGGTTTGGAATTCGACCTTACGTTCTTCGATATGCCTCATATCATTAAGAATCTGATCCGCACGTTTGGTCCGAGTAAGAACTTCACGACCTTCAAGAACTTTTAAGTTTAGATCTTTAAGAGCTATGTTTTCATAGTCCGCTAGCTTTTTTTTGGTACCTTGATCGATTATTGCATAAAGATAATCAGAAATCAAGATAACAGTTTGTAGAGGAATATACTTGTCTATAAATTGGTCTCTCTTTGAGAGTTCATCTTTATATTTTTGAATCCCTTCAAGTAATTCCAAAAACCTGTTTTGCACTTTCATTATTTCTATTTCAAAAGTATCAATATTCAGCTTTAAAGACCGTACTTCTTTTATCATAGACAAAGAATCAATTACATCTTTTCTTACAATATCAATATCCCTTTTATATGCTCCTATTTCAATACTATTTGCAATAGCTTTAGAAGTAGCGGTATTAGCTTGTTCTTCAGTTTTCATAGCAACTTCTTGATAAACTCTATTCATTTCTCTGAAATTTTCACTAAGTTTATCTATTTCTTTCAACACATGAACTCTGTTTGATTCAATGTTTTGATTGGTTTTTATGATTTCGCTTTCTCTTTCATGATCTCTTGTGTTTAGTAATTCAAGCCTTTCGTTGAATTTTATAATTTCGGTGTTAAAAGAATTAACAGATTCGTTCATTAATACAAAACTTTGGTCTAATCGGACAACATCTTTTTGTCTATTTCCTTCTATTTCTGCACACCTTTTATAGATACTTTCGATAATGGTCTCAGCGTTTTGATCACCTAAAACTGCAGTTTCCATACCTTTTAAGCGATTCTCAAGGGCTTTGTAGTTAATTTTTAGTTCTTGGAAGGATTCTCTGTCTTCTCTAGCTTTTTTTACTACTGGTTCCAGTTGATTATGAATTAGTTCTCGCATTCTGGTTTCTAGGTCAAACCATTCTAACTCTTTTGAAGTTTTGTCTCTGTTGTCCCTTTTGTCCATGAATTAATTATTATTATTTTTTTAAGGAAGGTGTTGATTGATGAATTTAGGTGATTTTATGCTTTTTGAGACAATTTTTTATTTTTATATTTAACAGCAATCTTCAAACATTTTCATATGATTGATAATCATAAGTATTTTTTCTGGTATAATTTTATTTGTGACCTAATTTGTCTTCCTATCTTTACAGTATTTTGAAGCATAAGGTAGCAGACAGCATCCAAATACTCCTCCAAAGAGAAAAATAACTACTGAACTATAAAAAGTTTTTGAATTATTATATAAACAGTTAAGTACAATTTTCAGTTTGCAAATAAGAGCATCAGATAATTTTAGGAATTTCAATTTGCTTTATTAATTCATAAGGGTCTTCACTATGAAAATTTTCTTTTGATTCAATTTTTGTGTTATTTATAAGATCTTTAAGTCTATATGTGAAATTGAACTTTTACAATCTGATGATGAGCTCTATTAAGTATTTTGTTTATGATATGGAGCGAATATTTGAATAAGAAATTTTGTGTGAGTAATCATTAAACATTTATTTAAAGGAGAATATGAAGGTGGTATTTTTTTAAAAAAAAATCAGAGTATTTTTGGATCTTTTTTGGAATAGAACAATAAAGAATTTGGAATAAAGTGTTATTATGAAATAGTGATAATTATATAAGAAATAATTTAAAAGCTTAATTAAATCAATGAATTCTGATTTAAGAGAAATTAAATAAAATATTTTAGTAATTTGATAAAGTGAACTATAGTAAATTTGTATTTTGTTAATGATTTAAAAGATTATCATAAATAATTCAGCATAGATTAACTAAAAAGTACTTAAGTATTAATATTATTTATTTTAAGTACTCCTAGTCTCTAATAAGCTATCACAAACTTAAAATTATTATATCTAACAAGATAAAATATACAAGAAATAAAGGATAAAATAAAATTCACGGAAACTAAAAATCAAATAAAATATACTTAAAAATAATATTAAAAGAATATCGATATTTCAATAGCGATATTTAAATATTAATGGCATGTCAGAATCAAGATTGAGATTTTTGTCACAGTTTAAGAGCTCGATTTTTTCACCATCCTCAGAAGATAGTAACACCACTTGCAATCAAAAAAATAAAAACATAAGAGATTCTGAAAATATAAACTAAAAATACAGATTCCCTAGGTCGCAGACACCAACAAGTTCATATTTTAAACCATTAGACCATTCATCAGCAGATATTTTTGGTCACACCCCAAGAGTTTTATCCAATACAAACCCAAAAGCTTCATCAACCCTAACAAAAAAATCTCAAGATCTCTCTATACATTAGATAAAATTACTTCCCAATATCCAACTAAAACTACAACTTTATTCTACCCTTCAAACAAGAACTTATCAACTAGAAATAATTGAAATATTTACTTAATAAAGCCTGACTGTTATTAATATTTCCTAACTAAATATTCTAATTTAAATCCTCATTAAACAATATAATGACTCTTATAAATAAACATTACCATAAAAATCCATCATATCTTACATTACCTAAAATAAAACTAACAATAAATCCCATAAAACTCAAAATTCTACAAAACTTAAAAAATAATCTCTCCACTAAAACCCACACCATACTTACTTCTAATAAAAAATCCTTTAAAATCCTCAACATGCATATAAAAAACACATAAAAATAATTGATTAGTGAACAATATTCCAAAGCTCTTCAAACGTTTCGCGGCGAAGTTTTTCTATATAAATGCAAAGGTTATCATCAACAATTTCACAAGCTTTTGGCTCTTTCTCTTTAGTAATCTGTATGATTTTTTTTACATCAATAGCCGAAGCATTCATTATAGCTCTTCTTAATTCAACCTGCTGGCCATATGGAATCTGATTTTTTATCATAAACATTTTCGGTTTTTCCAATACATCATCAACCTCATTTCCATTCAACTCATCAAAATCTCCTAATTTCTCAGTAGTTTCAGAATTAAATGATTGACTTTTTACACAATCCACAATCTCAGGTTCTGGGTCAGGAACTTTTTTCTCAATTTTTTGTTTAACTTTAATCTCAGATTTATTACCACAAGTATTTTTATCTGTTTTTTTAAAAAACTTATCAATTTTTGGGATTTCATTTTTTTTAACATGATCTTTAGTTTTTCTTGTAATCCTATTCCCTATTACAGTTTTTGTTTTTTCTTTTAAAGGTTCTTCATTATTAGCAATTTCTTTATTTTGCCTTGAATGTTTTGTTGGCAAGACTAAATTCCGATTATTTTTTCCCCCATTTTTTTTATTGTAGTTTTTAATGTTATTAACACGACAATACTCTTTACATTTTTCTTCCATAGTATTAGCTCTTATGAAGATTTCCTATATAAAAATTTACTGATCCTTTCTGGTTAAAAGTTCGACAATTATCCCAGATGAGTTTTATATCTTCAAGTATTAAATCAATGTTTGAATATTTAGATTGTTTTATTTTTATGCTTATAGTATTCATATCCATTGGGTTTTTTATAATCTCTTTGTATAATGGAATCCCTAATTTCTCAGGATTTACAGGATAGAGAAAATCTACACATTCATCTTGGTTTATAAGATATTGAATAAGTCTTTCAGCTTGATCAAGATTTAACTTTTTTGCATTTTGTTGTCCCCTTCTTGTAATCATTATAAGAGCCCCCCTATTAGAGAATATAAATACTATTTTATTGATAAAATAGAATATATAAGGATAGTTTGGATTATGGAATTGAGATTAGAAGATTGGTTAGGAATTATTAAAATTATGGATTAATGCTGGTTATTTTGAGTTTTTTGTGATAAAAGATAAGTTTTTATAATGTGTTGTAAAGTGATTGGATTATTTGAGAAGATTTATTTTATTGATAATTTTATAAGTTGGATTGGAGAATTATCATGATGTTTAATGTATGAGAAATAATGCAGGTGATTTTGACAGAGGATGTATTGTTTAGGATAATGAATACATTTAAAATAGTAAAAGATAAGATAAGATTTTTTGGTTGTATTGTCTTATTGGATTAGGTTATGGCTTGAAAGATAAGGATAATATAAATTTTATTGTATAGAGGTAGGCTTTTATCGTAGAATATAGAGGATATAATTTGTCTCAAACTCTAATGTACCCTTTAACAGGCAAAACAAAAATTCAATTTTTTCGAATTCCTTTCAATAGTAAATTTTACCTATAATTATGAGTAAAATAGATTTATAGTTTTGATTATTAAATGGTACATTAGAGTAAGATGTTTATTGTGTTTTAAATTATAAAAAAAATTGCTTTAATATTTATCATATAAACTATCAAACTTTCATAACTTTTGTAAGATTTTAACCTAAATACTTATAAAAGTATCGAATACTTATTTAAAGTGCATAAATATAATTTTTAGTAACAATAATACAATAGTAATAACAATAATACAATAGTAGTAACAATAATGCAATAGTAGTAATAAATATAAATATATAAATTTATGGTTGACTATATTTTTACCTATTACCCTATCGATGGATTTTTCATTACTGTTGCTTGTATACTTATCTCCTGCTATTTGGCAATATGTATAGGTACTATACTTAGGTTCAGGTACAAAATAATCTCAGTTTATAAATATCAAATAGTGCTTTTACTATTTTTTTTATTCAGTGCATCTCTTTGTAAAACATATTCAGCTAGAATAGTTTTCCTTTCATCAGGGGAATTTATTAAAGGGTTTTCAGCAAGGCACTTTATATTAAATATTGGTATTTATGCATTTGCTAGTGTTTGGCTTATAGTGTTATATATTTTGATTGAGTTATGCTTTTATTTCAACCCAAAAGTCGATCAAAACTATAAAACTCGATGCTTAAAAATCATAAAACTTTTATTAATAGTTATTTGGGCAATGAATATAGTTGCATTAATTGTGCTGTTTGTTTTAAATGACGAACCTCCAGCTTCAGAGGTGATCACAAATTATTTTTTAGGATCTGCATGTCTCATAATCCTACTCTGCTTTTCATATTCCCTTTTCCTTATCAATAAAATATCTAAAGTGCTTTCAGAGTCTATATACAAAAAAATCAAAAATAATCTCATATTTTTCAATATCCTTCTTTTATTTGTATTTTCTTCGAATTATGGGATAGGACAAGGTTTTTCAATGAGTGATAATCACTATTTAAAGTAAAATGTAAATAGGTGCTTTTTGTTTTTTATTTACTTCTTTGTTGGTGATTTTATTCCAGGAGTGTTAGTTTTAAGATATGTGTATGCTTTGAAAAATATCTCAAGTGATTCGTTTTTTGATGTAGCTCAAGAACTATTAAATAAAGAACAATCTGAAGAATTATATGCATTTGATAGTATACATTTTTGAATATTTTCTTAAAGTAAATCCATTTTAGGGAAAAAAATTTGCTTTTATTTTTAAGTTTTGTAATGGTTTAATAGCAATTTAGTAGTTTTTTAAGTTATTATAATATATTAGTTAAGATAGAAAATAATAGTTTCAGTTTAGTTATTACATCAAGATTTCTCAGTTCAAAATAGAAGAAATCCAAAATATCATCTTATAAGTTTACTATTCAAACTCAATCAACAAAGTGTTATAAAAAAAAAATTCTCTTAACTTAAGATTTTAAAATAATCCTTCAAGCCGAATAAAACAGCTTTAAGAAAGTAAAGATAATAAAAATATGAAATTATATGTTAAGACAAACTAATATTTTTAAAAGAAAATTAAGAGTAAATTTTGATGTTGAGGCAACTAACAACAAATATAAAACTTAAATTGCTTTCAAAATAGAAACCAAGTGTAGAAAAATTAGAAGAAAAAAAAACTAAATGAAGTTGCAGAAAATGGCTAAGCTGATACATGAACAAGACTCATCAATCAAAACTTTAGCATTAAAAAGTTCACAATTTTCTTTATTTCTTTATTTTCTATATACTCTTCCTATCATAAATTAGTTAAACTAATATCATATTAAAACTCTTCATCCCAATTAGCAGAAGCAGGTTTAAAGCATCTTCTTGAGCTTTGGTTATCAAGTATTTCTTCTCTTGATATAAACTCCTGAAGGTTCTTCCTAAGTTTTTTCGCTCTAACCACATCATTTTGTATCGAGTTCACTTTTGGCTTATACGGCGATGGGGTTTCTTTAGCTAACAACCTATCCCAATTAATATCTTCAAAAAGCGTATTCGTTTTCATATCCCCATCAGTGCGATTTATAGGATTTAAACTTAAAAGTTGAAAAATAAAGTTTTTTACACATGTTTTAAGCTCAAGAATTTTTTTAAAAACCAATTTATGCTCAAGAACTTTTTCATAAATTTTATAAGGTTCTTCTTCATTTTCCCCAAAAGGTAAAACACCTTCAAAAAACTCATAAGCCATAACCCCTAAACTCCAAAGATCAGCTGTTTGAGTATACCCAGAACCAGTTATAACTTCTGGGGCCATATAATGTGGTGTTCCTACTGTTGTATATGTTTTTCCAGTAAGGAATTTTGCTGTGCCAAAGTCGATAAGTTTTAAGTATCCTTCTTCATCGACCATAACATTTTCTGGTTTTAGGTCTCTATATACAATTTCTCTTTCATGAAGATTTTCTATTATCAAAACTAGACATGCGATATAAAATGCACCATTTTTCTGACTGAGTTTGCCGAGAAAAGTTAAAACATCGAATAAGTCCATACCTCGAACGTATTCCATGAGAAAATAAATCCTCAGGTTGTCTTTGAAAGTTTTTATAAGTTTTACTATCATGCAATGGTCAAGTTGAAGAAGGATTTTACGTTCGAGGATCACGTTGTCGAAAATATCGAAAGAAGAAATTTTTTGTCGGGTGACGGTTTTCAGAGCATATTGGGTCTCTTTTTCCTTATGGGCGGTTAGATAGACACATCCAAACATACCTTTGCCTAAAAGTTTTACTGGTAAAAGGTCGCTTAGAACTATACTATCGTCTTGAAGTTCGATTCTGGAGATGAGCTGTTTTCTTATATTCTCATCGACTATCCTTAAAAAATCGCTGCGGTCTAAAACCCAACAAACCACTTCAGTATTTGCTACAGCAGATGCACTTCTTGTATCATTGAATAATATCGACCTTTCACCAAAATAATCATGGATATTGATACTCCTAACAACAGTTCCATCTTTTATAATATCAACCTTACCACTTTTAATAATATAAAATTTGTCACCTTGATCATTCTGACAGAAAATAACTTCATTAACATTGAACTTTATAATTCTAAAAGCTCTAACCACTGATTGGAATTTTGATTTGCTTAAATACCTTAAAACAGAAACTTTTCTTAATATCGGCAACATATCGTTTTGGTTAAAAACTAACTCAATTTTCCCTCCAAGGATTTCTTCAATTTGTTCCTTACTTATTTCAGCTGTCACAACAACCCCTTCAGCCAAATAAGACTGTTTAAAAGTTAGTGAATCTTTCATCAATAACTGTTCATCACCAATACAAGTAAATGGTTCAATTAAAATTGTATCTTGTCTAAGTTTATGTTTTAAAACAACCCATATATGTTTGCCCATTGGTAAACCTTGACATATGACAGTTTCCCCATCTTGATATTGCATGATTTTCATATGTTCTATGATTTTTTTTAACTGTTCTTCAGTTAAAGATCGAAATACAGAACTTTTTTCAAAACTCATGACGATTGTGTTTTTATATAAGACTTGCTCAAGGTTACCACCTAAGACTTTTACTATTGTCGTGCTTCCAATTGATATAACTTTTGTATCTGTTAAAGCTGTTATAGTTGCAGTTCTAACACAATTGTTTAATAAAGCTTGTTCACCGAAAAAATTACCTTTTGTCAACTGACGAATTTCTATACCTTTTTGTGTACATGAAACTTGACCATCTTTGATTATGAAGAGTGAGTCACCAGTATCCCCTTCTTTTATGATTTTTTCACCTGCGGCCCAGAGCTGATAAGTCATAGCTGTCATGATCAACTCCTTTTGTTTTCTGGTAAGGATTTGGAATAAAGGTACACTATCAAGAAACCTTCTATTTTCACTGTAATTAGAAGCATTAAGAACCTCAATTGATTTTTTAAATGTTTTCCTATCTAAACCCCAAAGTACTGATTTATCTATTGTCCTAACTGTTGCTGATCTAGCACAATTGTCTATCAACGCCAATTCACCAAAACCTGTACCAGGTTTTATTATGTTAACTCTATTATCATTAACAAGAACTTCTAGTTTCCCAACGACTAATACAAAAAAACACTCAGCTGGATTCCCTTGTTCAAAAATAATCTCTTTAGCTCCAATACTATAATGTTTCATCTCATCAATGATTATTGTTTTACCGTCATTATCGATATTTTTCAGTATACAGTGTGTACTTAGAGCGGCTTCGATCATTTTAATATCACTTTCTGATTTTTTTTTATTAGAAATCACTGCTGATGATGCTTCAACAAATTTATCAGCTAAATGGCTTCGTAGCACATGTTTTTTGTTTTTCCTTTTTCGGGATTTTTTTTGTGTTGTCTTACAATCTTCGCTTTGAGGTTCTGGTTTTAAGTTTTCACTGATTTTTTCTATGTTTTCGTTTTGTGGGGGGTATCCACATGCGCTACAAGTACTTCCCATAATATTTTATACGAAAAATGAAACTATTTTTAAAATTTGGTATTTAGAAATGAATATTAAGGTTGCAGATTTAAAGTTTAAATGTATAAAAAAAAATAGAAGGGTTGTAGGGGTGAAAAATAGGATAATGGGATGATAGGAGAAAAGTGGAATTAGGATTGTAGATTAAGATTTTGTGTGGAAGGGTTTGGTTGAAATTCTTTATCATGAAAATAGGAATTTTTTGTATTTGAATATGTAATGGCTACTAGATTGATTTACAAGCAAATTTCCTTATCTTTCTTCGATTTGATTTGTTTATAGTATAGTTAATTTATATAGTCATTGCATATTTGTTAGAAATACAAAATCATAAGGGTTTTAAAATGAATCTAAAAAAGATAAACTGAAGCTGGATTGATAATTGGAAGATAATGGAAGATAATCGAATTCAGATTCAATACACAATTTCAATCACTTGCAAACATTAAATCATTTCAACATATCATCCAAATAATCATCCTCTAAAAAACTCCATCTAAAATTATACACAATCAAAAAACCATTACAAAAACTATAAAATTCAAATCAAATTTCATAATCCGACCAAAATATTTTCCAACATTTAAATAAACATCATAATCCTTAATAATCTACCTATAAAATCATAATATTTTTCCCATCATCATCATCATCATCTGTAAATAACTCATTTGCCGCATCTTCTAAATTCGTGACAAAATCATTCTTAAGCCTATAAAGATAACGTAACATTATCATAAATGGGATAATCTCATCACATAAATAATATATAAAATACAAAGCACTTCTATATATTTTTTACTTTTCATTATCATTTGTAACATTGGCAAAAATTAAATCAATAACATAAAAAATCCCATTAGCAAGCGCGAAAAGCCATCCTAAAATCAAAGCATTTTTTTTAATTTTATTAACAATTTCTTCAGTAAAAGTTAAACGTGCTCCTCTTATTATAAGCACAGAACTTATGATTATTGTAAATATTATACAAAACCATATGAAAATCGAACAAACATCAGTACTACTACTATAAATCGAGCTATTAAAAGCTTTTAAATCAATAATTGCTATTGCGATATACCCGAGAGAGATAATTATATAAAATATTCTTGTTGTACGCAAAATAAAATATTTTTTTCTGTAAAGTAATTTAAGTTTGTAGTAGCAATAAAAGCTTATTGAAATATCTGTGATTATAAAAGTTATAAAGAGATAAAATAAATCACCAATATCGCATATAAACCACCGATATGAAGTGTTTATTTTCCAAGATGCTGATAAAAATAAGAGTATTCGCACTGTATAATAATTACTTGTAGAACATCCTATTATACATAAAAGGATTAGGAATACTTGTTTTTTGTATGATTCCACAATTGAAAAGTTTGGACGGAGAATTGACCCAAGAAATAATAAGATGTAGAAAATCATCAAGGTGTAGTTCAATGCTTTGAATAATATTGTTTTGTTTGAGTAAATACTGAGGTTAGCATCCATTTTATAACAAAGTTTAAATCTATAAAAGGACTGGGGAAAAATGATCTTGGAAGGTTTTAGAGTTTGAAGAGTTGATGTTTTTTTTGGTTTTAAGAGAATTTGTGTGTATTGTTTATAGTAAAGATCGAATAGTTATTAATATGAAAAATCTTACTTTACTAATTGTGTAGTTGAAAATATATATGTTGATTGTGTGTATATCTAAATTGTATTTGAATATCAAAAGACTAATTTAATGTAAATAAAAATGTATAGTTGACTTGTAAATATAAGTTTATTAGTATAAAATTATTATAAAAAGTGGGCTTTAAATTGAGTTTATTAGTCTAAGGTTTGATTTTGTATGAAAGTTTGTAAATATATTAATATAATAATTGTCTATATGAAAAAATCAAAAAAAAAGGTATCTTTTTTTTATGTTAATCAGTAATAGTTCTTATATTTTGGTATAAGCATTGCTTAATATACATATTAGAAGTTATTTTTTATACTAAAATTATTATATAAGTATGGATGGAAATGTTGTTTTGTTTAATTCTTCAGATCCTGTTTTTTTGACAATTAGATGGTTTTTCTTTATCTGCTACTTTGCTTTAATAATAGCTACTATCTTTCGATTCAAATATCCTATAATATCTGCATACAGAAGTTATTTGCTACTAATTTTAGTATCTATCATACTTATTTCTTTAGGTAACAAATAATTAGTCAGACTCATTTCAATACTTTTTTTAACTTTCTCATTATCAAAACCATTTGGAAGGGTTGTCATAAATTTGGCTTCAGGCTTTTATATTGGCTTAGCACTATCTTTCTTAAACCTTCTCTATATGCTATATAAAACCTACCAAGAAATCTTATATAAAAGAAATAACTCAATGCATTTACTTATTGTCCGCTTAGTTTTTATATCTTTTACTATTACCATAACAGCAGCATCAACTATTCTAGGATTAGTATCAAATTCTCAACTTGCATATCTATTTTTTTCAATATTCATTTACATAATCTACTTTATTATCATAATTTCAGATGTAGTTTTTGCAATACTCCTCTGCAAATTAGCAAGAATAATATACTCAGGAACAATCTCTGAGAATTTTATAAAAAACGTAAAATTGTTTATCTTCCTAACTTATTTAATAGCCCTATCATCATTATCACTTAAAATAGCTTTTAATCTAGTTAATGGCATAGAGCTGAAGTAAAATCTATTTAGGTGTGTGCTTTATTTCTTATATTTTTTTATTGGGGAAATTTTACCTTTAGGATGTATTTTAAAATATTCGTTTTTGTTGAAAGACAATTTGAATGATTCTTTTGAAGGAATTGTTATTGAAATACTATCAAGAAGTTATGATCAAAAAGAATAGTTTAAAGTTTATGATAAGTTTAGTTTAGTAAGTTGATTTGGATTTTATATAAATTTTGATTGTGATTTTAGGTTAAGGTTTTGTTTAAAAGGTATGTTGGTGAAGGGTAATTTATAACAAAAGTATTAAAATAAATTCAATCAAAATTATGATTGCAAAAAAAATGAAAGCGGTAAATCGTATGGAATAAAAAAAATCATGTAATATTTTCCAATTTCTGAATTGCTTAGATGTATATATTATAATAAAAAACTTAAATACAATTATATAACCTAATTCAGCATAAAAGAACTCAAGCAAATGCTTGGAATAATAAAAAATAAAATAAATAAATACTTTCAACTTACACTAATACAAACCCAATCAACCATTCGATAATCTTCTAATAAAAACAGCAAAATTCCTATTCCCAATATAAAACTATTTATTTATAAAAATCAACCTTTACCCTAAACTTAAATCCCAATAGCCTAATACCCATTTCATCTTTCTAAAACCTCAAGCACACAATTTTTTTAAAAAAAATTAAATACCTTGATAAAATCCCTATCAGTATATCAAAAAAAAAAACTAATAATAAAAAAAAAACAACTATGCACTATTCAGTAAACATTCTAAGTGAAGCTAAATTCAAATTTAGCAACATGATAAATCATAGTATTAATGAACAAAACGAAGAATCTAAATCAGAATTAAGTTCTGTAAATACTAGCTTAATAACAGAAGAAGATACATCAGAAAACCTACTTTCTCCAGAAATAATAAAATTTCAGAAACAAAACAAGCAGCTACATAAAGACTTGACAATAGGGTTGATGAATTTTAAAAGTAGTAGTCGGAGCTATTTAAACTCATCAGAAAGTATTCAAGATTTTGAACTAAGTCAAGAACCTGTGGAAAAATATGAACCAACAGATAAAATTGAAATAAGGAATGTATTGTTTAATAATAAGAAATTAAAAGGATTTCTTGAACAGGTAATAAAACTTCAAAGCGATTATGATTATGCTAAAAAGGAGTTGATTAGGAATGAAAAGGAAATATACATAACTGAATCTGAGATATTTGATTTGAAATCTGGGCTGCAGAGAGTTCAAGAAGAACTTCAAGTGGTATCTGAAACACGAAATAGTAATAAAGTATGTTGCTGCGTTTTAATATAAAATATTTATATGAAAAAGATAATTTGTATAGTTTTTTTTATGATAAAATTGAGATAATAATTATAGTGAGTTATTTATAATGATGTAAGAAGTGGTAATTATATTGAATTTATACTCTATGAAGCTAGTTAAATTAATTTAAATACTTGTAATAATCAAATATATTTAATAAATCATATCAAACTATGGGTTTTTTATTAGCAAACCCTTATAAAATCCTATTTCCACTTCATATTTTAAATATTCCAATATCCAAATTTCTGATATCATCTTATCATTAAATCCCATTTCCACTTCATATTTTAAATATTCCAATATCCAAATTTTTGATATCATCTTATCATTAAATTCCCACTCCAAAATAATCTTCTAATCAGCTTTACATTAAAACCCTCTAATCAAAAACTTCTATCATCTTTAATCACCCTTATCATTGTTCATATCTATATCTATACCTAAACCTAATATCCTATCCCAGCATCAAACAATTCGCCCTAAAACAATTAATCCTCATTTCCAAATCAAATAAAATTCTATTCATATTAAATTGTAGATAATTATAATGTCTGATTGGAAAGTAAACTTAGTCAACCAAAACGTAGTAGAACTTATAGGCCTAGAAGGTCAAAGATACAATTCAGACATCAGATATTTTTATGATTCAACCAACAGTCAACTCCAAAATGAAGAAATACTTCCTGGTCAAATGTACACTTTTGTCCCAGATAGATACTTTTACTTAGCCTTATCTCCAAAAAGCCTTATCAATATCAAAACAATCCTTAGACAAAACAGCCTCAAACCATGGTTTTCTAGCTTATATTGTTGCATTAGAATTTTACAATATGAGCAAAACCAATTCTTTAAAGCAATGATTCTTTCGATAATGGATTTTTACTTTTTAAATGATAATCATGAGCCGATTGATAAACTTCAAGAAAGTCTTCCTCAGAGTTCAGGTATTATTTCATGGTACAAAAGTTTAAAAGATCAGTCTGATTATGCGACTATATTCGGGACAATTATTGATTATAGTGAACATTTGGATAAAATCATTTCGGAATTCGCGACAAATTTTATATCACATGAGACTATTGCCTTGTCTTTTAATATAAAAATTAAAATCATATCATTACCTCATTTAACTGTTGAGATTATCAACCCTAAAGGATTGAATGAAATTAATTTGATTATTAATGGGAATGATTATTATATGGCTTATACACATAGTCAAGCTTACCTTTTGTCGCAAAATCCAATAAAAGACTTTGTAAAAAGCTTAAATAAACTTAATAGTCAGACAATTGAACTTAAAGTGGAGAGTGTTAGGAAAGCGCTTGAAAGTGAAAAGGATAAGGCATTTTTAATAAAAGAAGCATATGTTAAGACTATTCAATCATTGATAGATAATGGAAAAATAGAGCCTATGATATTTCAATATGTAAATGCACTTGCGAATTTAGGTATTGATCCAAACCCATTCCATGAAGCAATCAGGAAAAAAATTTGTTCAAAATGCTTTCAAGTAAAAAAACTAAAAGAACTAACTTGTGGTCATCTATACTGCAGCGACTGCCTTAACAATTTGATTTTAACTGCGAATAATGGGTATTTTCTCCTAAATATCATAGAAAAGGAAAAAGATAATCGACAACCTCCAAAATGCACTCAAGAAAGATGTGGAGTTGAAATCGTAGATGAATTTTTAGAAGTAATCCTTGAAGACTATAGTAAATATGTTAAAGAAGCTGAAGATCGTATTGACTTACGCTGCAGATGTGGGGCGTCTGGAAAACTTAATAAGTTTATGATAAGATGTAGGCATATATGTAATGATTGCTTACATGATATTTTAAGAGAAAATAAAAAAAGCTGTCCTGAATGCAAAAAAAATTTTTCTGATGAAGACAATACAAAATACCGAGGTTTTACTAAATTGTGTGAAGGATGTGGGAATTATTTCAATATTGTTAAAGGGTTTATGAAAAAAATGTGCAAGCATGATTTATGTGTTGGGTGTATTTCTATGTGTTCTGAAAATAAATGCATGGTTGATAATAAGCCTTTTGATAATACTTATGGAATTGATTTAAGTACAGTGCTAAGGAAAAAATGTGTTAAATGTGGTGCTAATTATGATAGAATGTCTCCTTATGAACTAGGTAAAAAATGCGAATGCGCTATTTGTGAAGACTGCCAAGCACTTAATTTTATCGAAAAATGCTGTATATGCCAATATCCTTTTTCTGAATACCTACTAAACAAGCTTAGAGAAAAAAAAGGTGACTTAACTAGAGTTGTTTACAAAATGTGCCCTATTTGCCAAACTGATTGCGATATGAAAGAAATGCACTGTTTAGTAAACTGTGATCATTACATATGCAAAGCTTGTTTCGAATATAATGTGGATTATCTTCTAACTGAAAATCAAATTGATACAATTTCAAAATGCCCACAATGTTTTGTAAAAATATACGATGCTCAACTTGAACGTATGATCTCACAAGAAGCATTTGATAAAGTGAATTTCTATTCACTACAAAGTGCAGGTATAAAAACTATAAAATGTCCTAAATGCCGCTTAGAATTCATCCCAGGTATTGAGCGTCGTGTAATTTGCCTTAACCCTAATTGTAATTTCGCATTTTGTAAAGAATGTGAACAGGAATTTCATGATAAGGGTAACTGTCAAGATAAGTTTATAGATGAAAGAATTAAAGATCTTGAAGCTTTAAATGATCCTGATGGAGTTTCTCAATGTCCAAATTGCCGATTACCATATATAAAAGATCCTCATTGTGATCATGTAAAATGTTTAGCTGTGGATTGTGCTACAGAATTTTGTTTTAGAGGGGCATGCTTAAGGTCTCCAACTTTAGAACATGGGGGTCATTATCATAGACCTCAGTGTAAGTGGTTCGCTCATGGTCATGGTCATGATGATAAATTTGAGAAATAATGTTCAGAATGTAATCGTCTAGGGAAAAAATGCAATCCTCCTAAGGATCTTAGAGTAAGAGTTGATATAGATGAAACAATTGTCATTGCCCAAGTATAGCTTTTAATTAGTGATTAAGGATATTAGTATTAGTATTAGTTAAGATTTATCGTCCGCCGAGTGCAGACCAAGTCCTTTGTTATGATTTTTTTTCTTTTTTGTGTATATGCTTTCTATGAAGTTTTTGATTATGTTGTCGATATTTTTTGATTTGATTAATAGGTTTTCTTTTACTATTTGTTCGAATTTCGTGCTGTAGAGAGCTATTTCATGTAGTTTTAGGTTNATAGGTTTTCTTTTACTATTTGTTCGAATTTCGTGCTGTAGAGAGCTATTTCATGTAGTTTTAGGTTTTTGAGTTGATTTTCTGTCATTTTTTTGAGTTCTTTTTTGAATACCTTGTAAAGTTTAAAGTAGGTGATAGTTAAGGTGGCATGATTAAAAACTTGTCTAATCGGGGTTTATTTGTCCTACAATCTCTATCTTTAGACAGATTCAATATGTCAAACCACTCGTTGTCGCTGGTTATGTAAACCTTGTAAATACTACAAAATATTACTATTGGCAATATATAATTAGATCCCCCAATATAAAATATGAGTGAATATATGCAAAATCTTTTATTTGTGACAACTCAGTACTTGATTTACTGTCAGTTATTCAAGGGAGAAATCTTTTTAAAAACACGTGCTAAGAAGACTTAATATATAATATTTAATAGTTTTATGCAAAATATTTTTAATCTTAAAAATCTTAAACAAAGTTTAAAAGCTACTAAAAGTGCAAGAATGATTTAAAAAAAATTCTTTACAACCCGATCGAAATCAGTTGTATAATTTTATTTCTTTTAGAGTATTACTTTAAAGTTTACTAAATTGATTACGATAATCTTTATTTTATTCAAAATTCATATAAAAACTTATATCTTGCTTTAAATACCTTCATTTCATAAATACAAGCTTTATTAGCTATAAATAAAACATTTTACATAGTATTTTCTTATATAATTCATATAACAACAACATGAAAATCAAATTCCTCACAAATAAAAAGACTCTAAAATTACTCTCATAGCATTTTCATTATTTAAAAATTATAAAAAAAAACAAGTCTCAAAACCTCAAATCTGATTTACAACACATAAAACATACTTCAAAAAAAAATCATATTTTTTCTTATTAACCCTATAAAAATAACAATTTTACCCCCTCAGGCATTATAAAATATCCTAACTCATTAAAAAAACATATTCTCATCTATTATAAGTTTTTATATTCATTGGGTTCAATAAAGTATTTTCTTTTTTATATGTAAAACTCTTAATATCAACTCCATGCATCTCAAGTTTCTCAAGAATTTTCTTCAACTTAAGTTCAGAGCTTTTCAATCCATTTATAATATTCTTCTGCTTTTCAATAATCTCACATTGTTTAAGCATTTTTTGTACTAGGTTCTCAGCTTCAATATACTTAATTGGATTGTTAAGCCAAGCTTTTTCATACCCTTCAACTTTGATTCTAAGTTTTTCGCATTCTTGTTTGTTTTTTGTATACTCTTCTGTAAGGTTATTAAGTTTATTTACTAATTTGAACTTTTCTTGACGTTCTTTGTTAAATAATTCTTTTAGTTCAGTTTGATTGTTTTCAAGTTCGTCTTTAAATTCAAAGTTTTCGAAGTTTTTTTCTCTGATTGCTGAAACTATCAAGCCTTTACGCAAAGACAGTAAAAAATCTTTAAGCTCAGGAAAAGAATCCGCAAACTCAACGTATATTTTTGAGTATATGTCGAAAATCTCTGAATTTACTGGCCGGGTTGATATCAAGTGTGCAAGTTTTGTAGTAAAATATTTAGCTTTATCTAAAAATGCATACGTTTCTGAATAAGTTGCAACTCTTGCATGTCTTGATTGAAACTTTGTTTGAAAATTACAATTTTCCACCTTGACTTCATTCTCTAAAGAACTTCTCTGAAAATTATCAATTGATTTTTTTCCAGGATTAGTTTTAATTCTCTTCAAACTTCTTGAAAACGTTATCGGTTCTGAATATACCGAATGCTTTTTTATATGTTTTTCACTTTTAATCTTCTCAATTACACCAGCCATATAATTATTAAAATAAAAAGCTTAATTTCTTAAAATTATTGAATTTAAATCTAGTTTTAAATAAAATCATTGTATTTTTAAAGCCTAGTAAATAATTTCTATGCTTCTAATTGAAATAATTATGATTTTCCTAAGCAAAAAAAAATATTATGTATAAAATTCGTTTATAAATAATAAGGTATAGATTGTTATTATTATAATAGATTAAGGGTGTTAAAAGATTATATACAAAATAAAGATAAAAAATATGATAATTTTGAATATAATATGTTTGGTTTAATAACACAGTTTATTTTTAGTTTAATTTTTTTATGTTTAATATATTTTGAATTAGTTATGAGCATATGATTAAGATTTTAGATAAGAATTTTCATCATCTTCATTATCCTCACATGAATTATTTATTTTCTTCAATACATGCAACCAAGTGTTCTGTCTTTGTAAAATATCTTTATTACTCACATTAATCTTCTGTGGATTTTTTATACTCTCATCAATTTCTTTCATGTTAGGAAAAATAATCTTCTCATATTTCCTATTTATTTTCAGTATCTCATCATATTTTTCTTTTAATTTCATATATTTAATCGCAAGTACATCTAGTTTTTTAACCAGTTTCGATTTTTCAACCCTTTCTTTATTAAACAAACATTGTAAATCACTATCAAGACCTTTAAGATCCTTACAAAACTCAAAATCTTCATAATCTTTTTCTTTAATTGCAGAAATAACCATTCCTTTCTTTAAAGATAGAAATAAATCTTTAAAAATAGGAAAAAGTTCAATAAGCTCAGAAAATATCTCAGAATAAATACTGAAATACGATGAATCATGATTTTTGTTTGATAGGTTTTTCGCTAGTTTTATTGATAAATATTTAGACTTTTCTATATGCGTTAATGATTCGTTAAGGTTACGGATTTTCATAGTTTTGATTTGAGCGTTGGTTTTGATATTTGAGTTTTCTGATGGAATAATAATACTTCCATTGTTTGAAGTTGATGAAAAACTTGATTTTTTATAATTACTATATCGCTTTTTGAAAGTTGAATTCGAGTAAGGTGAAGTTCTGATTGCTTCAAGGGAATATCTGGTATTTTTTGTTGGGATTGAAGAGTTTATGTGGGATTTTTCTCCGATCATATTTAATTTTTATAACGATTTCTAATGGAGGTTATGTTTTTTTTATGTAATATGGGTAAGTTGTGCAGATATAGTGAAGGAATTTGAAGTTATTTATATGATTAGTGTAAGAATAAGATTAGTTTGGATTTTAGGAAATTTATGATTATGACTAGAGTTTATAGAATAGGGTAAAGGGTGGATTTATAGGATTAGGTACATTTTTAGTATAGATGATATTAAATATGGAAGTCAATAAGGATTTTCAGAGATACTATGGAATAGGATATTTAGAAGATTTGTGTTTTGAATGCAAATACGATTTTATTACATTTTTTTAATATAAACTATTGATGAATTCTACAATGGAAAAATTTGCTTGAAAATAAAAAAAGTTTAGAATATAAACTAAATAGCATATTCAAACTTGTAAAGCTAAATATTTAATTTTCTCCGTATACTTTTTGTCTATATATTCAATCAGAAATTCTACCTTCTTCTTCACAAAATTTCTTCATAAATCTAAACATATACAAACTTATCAAATCTTGTATATATTCAACCCGGACTATACAATAAAAGAGAAACTTAATTTTATTAACATAAACTTGAGTATATAATAAAAGTATAAATATTATAACAAAATCTAAAATCTAAATTATTTTCTATGAAACTTACATCAAATTATAATATAATATATAACATTAAAATATCTTTTATATATTTCATCAATAAACAATATAACTTAATTCTTTGATATAAAATACAAGCATAATCTATATAAATCATTCTTCTTTTTCTCACAAGTATTATTTAAATTTATCAAAATTATATTTTATAAGCCAACATAATTTCAAAGTATTTAATAACCTTTCATTTCTTTGTTTCAATAATAGACTCAAGTATAGGATCCAAAGGTAGTTCTATTGTTTTATAAAACCTATTATTTCTGTCATATTTCGTCATAGTAATTGGAACTGTATGTTTTTCTTTAAACTTAAACGAATTAGCTGATTTTTTTTCTGGAGCACTTGATGGGAAGTCTCTCAAATGTTGCATTTTCAGTTGTTCAAATTCTTTTATCGCCATTATAGCTTTAGTTTCTGCCGGGATACTTTTTTTCCTATGACGTAAATTCGCTTTGTTCTTCTCTCTCCAAAAACGTTGTATTTTTATAGCAGCAGCAGTTCTATCAATCTTAGTTTTTACAGTTCTTTCTTCAAGTTTTTTACATTTAATTTGATAAATTTCAATCTGATTCTGTAGTTCAGCAATTTTTTCTTCTAACCCATGAATTTTCTTATCTTCATAAATTTGTCTAGCTCTTTTGGGTACAGTCAGCGGCTTATCAATCTTAGGCAGCCTCCTTTTCCCCCCATTTTTCTCATCAAAAGTTTTATTCGAACTTGCCCTATTCCCTTTATATTTCCCTTCTTCTCCATTTAAATAGTATTTCTTATTTGNTATTCGAACTTGCCCTATTCCCTTTATATTTCCCTTCTTCTCCATTTAAATAGTATTTCTTATTTGTCTCAACACTATTATTCCTTTCAGATAAAGTTTTTATTTTAGGTAGCCCAGCACTACCTTTTTTCTTAACAAATATTCTTTTATCTAAAGGTTTTTCTGATTTTATTAGCATAATATTCTTATAAGCTTTTGCAAGAGCCCCAGTCACCGGATGTCCAGACCCAAGATTGTTTTCAGCAAGATCAAATCCACATTTATAAGTAATTAAAGCATTTTCATACTCTTTTAATAATTCATATTCAAAACCTGTACTATTAAGGGCAATTATTAATGATGTTAGTGTTGATAAACTTTCATCAATTTCATGAGCTTCTTTTAATAGTTTTGTTGCCATAATTCCATGACTTAAAGCTTTTCCATGTTGATTTAGTAATGAATATGTTGCACAAATGTTTAAATGAGTACCTGCGATGTTGGTTTTATCGTATATAGTTTGGATTTCAAGATTTAAAGCTTTGAAAAGATAGTCTAAGGCTGTTTGAAGTTTTTGCACTTTTTTATAGTAACAGCCTAGGTTGTTGTTTGTTATAGATAAAAGTTTCATTGAAGATGAGTTTTCTGGGTGTTTAAGTAAATCTTCAGCTTTTTGTAAGAGATTGTAAGCCTCTTGGAACTTGTTGTCGTTTAAGTTTTCCATAGCTTGACGGTTCCAGTTAAGTATTAGAGGTTCTATATCGGATTTATACATTTTATGGTATTTCCCTTATAAGAAAATATTTTAGTGTTATTTCTTATCAATTTTTTTATAATTTTTGGGTTTTAGGTTGAATTTCTGTTGTTTTTTTTTTGTGTGGAAAAAGTGGGGTGTTAAGATAAGATTTTTTTATGGATGATGTAGGAAAAGGTATTGGTTTTAAAGGGTTTATGCGATTTGGTTATTAATTTTTTAAGTATGTATAGTACGGTGATTTTAATAATCAAATAAAAGTATTAGAATGAGAGATTTAAATACTACAATAAAATGTCACAAAAGTGTTTGTTGTATTATTCAAATTCAACACTATATGATTATTTATTGTGGATCACAGTGTTTTTTTATGGAATTATTACTTTATGTTATACGTATTTGATTTGTAAGAGGATTTATGGGATTTACAAGTTGCAATTCATTATTATGAATTTACTTGCGCTGTTCATGTCAATCTGTAAATATTACTCAGGTAGAATAATAAGCCTTGTTATAATCAAGCTTGTACCTTATCAGGTCTGCAACATTTTTGCATGTCTTAACGATTTATCATATTTTTGTATCCTTTGGCTGATGATGTATGTTCATATGCAAATTGCTATTACCCTTTATAATGGTTTCGACGATAAAGTCAAGCCAAAACTTAAATATAAAACTCAACTGTTTACCTCAATTATTGTTTGCACATTTGGAATTCTATTATTTACACTAGCTTCTTTAGGAGATCAGCCATGGATGATTAATAGTAGTTCAAGAATTACAATTATTATATCAGATACTATATTTTGGGCTATTTCTATAACAATATTTATTGGAACTGATTACTTTTTATATAATAAAGTCAAACCTATTTATGTATATGGTTTTGGGGATAATGCTCTAATATTTGTCAGACACTGTAGCATGCTTTGTATTTTTTGTCTGCTTCCATGCCTTATTATATCTTATATATTTCAAGTATGCATATATAACATTGAGGAAGATACAGCACAGTAATAATTATTCAGGATAATCATTTATTACTTTCATTTTCTTATTGGTGAGATAATTCCTCTAACTGCAACTTCAATTTTCTTTAATAAATATAGAGAAAGGGAGTCTATGTCATTTCTCGAAAAAGAAAGCATCTTATCAATAGTTAATCGTAATTAAGTTTATATGGTCATTATAGATAATTTATTAAAATAATAAATTATTTTTCAGATACTTTTATGGTTTAAGACACTAATTATAATAAAAATCTCATTTTGCTATATCTTAAGATTCTAATAAAAATGATTTTTGTTCGAACTCCTCAGCCAACTCTTTGTACATTCCTTGATACTTACGGAGTTTTTTCAGCTCTTTTTTCTGCTCACGTATTATATTGCATTGTTCAAGCATTTGTTCAACAATATTCTGATAGTTTATCAACACATCAGGATCATCGGTAAAAAGCCTTGTGAAATTATCTTTATCCTCATTAAGTTTCTTATTTTCCTCTTGTAGCTTGCTATTTATATCTGAAAGTGAATTGATTTTCATTATGAGCATATTTTTATCTTTCTTAAGTTTTTCAATTTTTTTAGTATATTCTTCTTTTGCTTGATCAAAAATACATATATCAAGTTTCTGTCTTAACAACCTAAAAATATTTTCATAAGACTTCAAATGGCTTATAACATCATAAAAAACACTATCAATCACATCAGTTTCAGAAATATATTCGCTATTCCCTTTCTTATATTTTTCAAGCCTGTCATTTAGAACTTCCTCAAAATCTTCAGCTTTAGTTGATGACTTAAGTGGCTCAAAGACTTGAGTTGTTAGGAATTTTCTTGACTCTCTTGGCTTTGATGTACTCATATCGAATTCTTTCAGAAAAGTTTTTGAAGGCAATGGCGAGTAAGCTTTGAAACCAGTTAAAGATTTGTTTTTTTGTGATCTTATAATCTTATCTGTCCCTGGGGAAATACTAAAGTCCATACTTAGTTTGCTGCTTGAACGTTTTCGCTGAATACTAACGGTTGGTAGCATTTTATTACTTATATTAAAAGTATAAAATTAAAAGTATAAAATTAAAGTATAAAATTAAAAGTTTAGAAACTATATTAGCACTAAGATTATAAATCCTTCAAGCGTGAAAATCTCTTAATCATATCACTTATAGCATAATTTCATATAAGCTACTATTATATATAATCGCATTTCCTAATTAAACTTTATTTATCTAATTTCAAATATAAGCACAATTCTGAAATCTTGTTTTGTCAACATAAAGTAATCCACTATCAAAAAAAGCCTAAAAACTATCATAATCTTAATTCAAACTCATTATCCCATTACAAAATTCATATGAACCCATACAACTTTTATTTATATCAGAACATTTAAAAATTATTAAACTTCATTTCAACTTATAAAATCAAATTGTTTTCAATAAATCTTAACAAACATTACACTTCATTCATCATATATTATAAATATTATAAAAACTATAAAATAATTACATTCATTATCCATACCCTAACACCATACTTTTATTACAAAATTAAAAGCATTAATTATATTTTCTAAATATTCCTTTCTTATAATATTATGTAAAAAAAATATCTTTTTTGTTTCAATATAGTTTTACAGGTAATGATTTTTATATTTAAAACGAATCATCTTTTATGTTAGATTTAAATTTTAGTTCAGATATAATTTGATTGTTAGTAATTTGAATTTTTCTAAGCCTTTTGATCTCTTTTTTTAAATTATCTATCACTTGACATTGTTTAAGCATCTTATCAACAATATTTTCGTAATTTACAAGAATTTCTGGGTTGTCTTTGAAAAGCCTTTCGAAATTTTCTTGTGATTTTCTAACATGCTCATTTTCTTTACTTAGATCCTGGTTTATTTTTGTCAAATTGTTTATTTTTACAACTAAAACTTGGTTTTTTTGTTTAAGTTTTTCTATTTTTTCCTTGTAATGTTCGAAAGTCATGATTTTAAGGCATTCTTTCATCTTATTTTTTAAAGTTTTAAGTAAATTATCAAAGCAGCTGAAATGAGAAAAAATTTCATAGTATATACTATCTATAATCTCAATTTCATTAAGCCATTCAGTTTCTCCACTATGAAATTTTTCCATCCTTTCATGAAAAAGTTCTTCAAGTTGTTTTGCTTTATTAGTCTCAATAGAATTTCTATCATAGCTTAAAGTTAAGTGTCGCTTAAATTTTTTATATTTTTCTGTTTCAGCAAAATTTTCTGCTACAGTTGTTTTAATAGTCGCTGCTGGTAAAGATTTAAGCTCGGTTGTAGATTTGTTGTGTTTGTTTCGAACTATATGATCTAGATAAGGTGAACAACTGTCTATTCTTGTCTTTGATCGGTTTATTTGAAGAAGTTGTGACTTCATTAAATTAATTATAATTATTTATATATAGTTTAAAAACTGGTATAAACAGATTTTTTTTGTATAGATTGAATTATGATAGGAAAAATAATCAAAATATTGTGGAAATCAGATGTTTTTGTTGGTTTTTAGAATAGTTTTTTTATGTGCATTTAAGGTGTTATGGCAAAGATTGATTTTTTAAGAGACTTAAATTGAGGAATGATGGCTAAGTTTGGATACTGGAATTTTTTAAACTCAAACTCAAAACAAAAACTAGATCTTGGTCTGCCCTTAAAAAGCATAAACTATATTCTTTTTATTTAGAAATTATTACATCATATTTAGTATATTATCAAATTAATTATCCCTGATTCAATAATTTGTTGAGAGGTATGATTTAAAGGTAAATTATAAGTAGAAAGTGAGCAAAAATTAGAATATTTTAGGTTTGGGAATAGTTTATTAGAGTTTAATTGTGAGATTGATAACATTTTATGTATTTGCAAGTGTTGTGCTTGGAATTACATATGATTATTTACGATGAATAAATTAGATAACAACAATAAGCTTTTTGTATATAGATAAAGCATAAAGTATTCTAAAATTCCTCCTTACATCAACACCCACATACTTTCTATGCAATAATAATCAAATCTCATCAAAAAACCTAAAAAACATTTACCCAGCATATTAGCATGAAATCAAAAAAAAATATTAACAAATCATTCTCTAATCCATAATAAAATCCTTTTGAAATTAAATATCAATTTCTTAAAAACTCTTAAATCACACAAAAATTATCTAATTATTACTTTTAAAAAATCTCACAACAACATACATTTTGGGATTTTTTATTCTGACTTTCCTCAATACTACACTCAAATTTTGGTAATGGAAATCTGTTTTTCTGTATTTCTCTTTGAGTATTTCTAAGTTTAATACTTTCATAATCGATTTCTTGTTGCAAAATACATAATTGGTCAAATAATCTTAAAAGAGTTTCTTGTTGAGTTTTAATACAAAATAAATATTCTGGGCTGAGATGAATACTTTTTGCAATACCTTTTTCGATTTTAGGTAAGGCTTCTTCAATTGTGCTGAGAGTTTTTTTTTTAGACTCGCTGAGAAGGCTGTTAGATTTACTAATGAATTTATTGAATTGTAGTCGGACTTGCTGATTTATTATTTTGTTTGCTTGGAGGATTTTTTGGATTTCCTCATATGAGGGAGTAATAGAGGACTCTTCTGTTTTACTTATACTTGGAAGTTCTTTGAGTTCTGGCAAGTCTATTGAAAGAATTTCATAATTTACCTTGAATGAAGTGCTTGAGCCACTTGAGATCTCTTCATTAAACGAAATATTTTGAACTGTTGCTTTCATTAATTTCTATTCAAAATCTAGACAAATTTATAAAAATTTTAATATGAAAAAATACAGAAAATGCAATCTGATAAATTGCAATTATTTTTGACTGAGATTTAAAAGTTTTATGATTTTCAATTGATATTCTTATGTCTTATTATTTTTAAGTAATTTAGCTTAAAGTTTATATTAACTTTTTTGAATTCTTAAATGGAAAGGTTTGTTTTTAAGCTAAAATGATTTATAAAAAAGATAAGAAGTTAATTTATTTTGTTTTTAAAAATTCCAATGAAATACTATAAGTGATTTAAGATATAAGGCAAATAATTTGAATTAAGTATATAAGAATATTAGTGGATATTATAATTGTGTAGATATTCATAAAAATTTAATGCTTAAATGAGATAAAGACTATTATTAGCTTGTAAATATTCAATATCATCTTAAATTATAACAATTGATTAATATAAATCAAGATTATAAATTTTGAATATATAAATAATCAATATTCAAATCAAACAACAAGAATCTGATTAAATTTACTATTTTTTTCTTTATTAGCTAAAATATATATAAAAAAATTCCTGCCAACAGTATATAAAAATATTCTAGAGTTCTAAAAATTCATATCCTACACCTAAAAACAGTTTCTTTTCTCTTATGCATTCATTCCTTTCTTGCTATCCTTATAATTCTAACTATTACATATTTTTTAATCTCTTGTGCTTCCAACTTCCATAATTTCTAAAATACTTTTTTGTGAAAACCTTTAATACTCTAATCAATAACCATAAATAAAAAATCTATTTTATTAGAAAAAAATCTTTCCTCATAATATCTTAAAGACAGTATTTTTTTTAACTCTAGGTTATTATTTTCCTAATAGACTCATAAAAATTTTATCTCCCGATTAGTGATATTTTTCACCCTTATTACAACCTTAAATACAGGATTACTTAACACACACAACATTATCTAAAAATAAAAAAAAAACTAAAAACTTAAAACCAAATGAAAAACCCCGCAAATAATTTCTTTTCTACATCTTATCTTTAATTAAATTATAATCCTACTATCAATTCCATTTTTTCTCAAACCACCCATTAACCAAACCAAGATACTCATTTTTGAGTTTGTCCCTAACCTTAGCAAATTCGATTTTCTTAAAAAACCTAGCATCTTCCCCAAGTTTAGGTATACAAGTAATAACCTCAATTTCTTTATTATCTTCATTCAAAGCACTATCAGTAAGTAAATGTCCAAAAAGTTCATCAGTTTTCATTTTCTTAACCCTCCTTGTCCTAATCTTAACAGATTTTTGCCTCATAACCAAGGAATTTCTACTAGGAAAAGGTTTAAAAACAGGAGGTTCAGCCATTTGGGGACAAAACATTTCAGGCATTTCCGGTATTGTATCACAGCTATTTTCAGGTTCTGAACTCATAAAATCTTTAAGTACTGTTGGCATACTAGCTGCTCTATTGTGAAATTTCATCTCATTTCTTAATCTACACATTAAAGGATTTTTCCTTTTAACTGGAGTTATAGTACATTGACTTCCTGGACTATTCATTACCCGATTTCTATTAATATTTTCTAATAATGAATACATTTTTTTCAATCTACTACCCACAACTATTGTATGTGCTAAAAGTTTTCTTCTTGGAGTTGAAAAACAACTTTTAATACTTGTGAGATATTTTCGCCATGATCGTTGGATGATAATAGATGAATAGGTTCTTATGAAGATTATGAGATAAAATCTATTACAGAGACTTTTCCAACGTTTTTGTAAAAGGTTTTTAAATAGATGATGAAATGGATTGGCTTTAGATTTTAACTTTTTACGACGGTAGAAACGTTGGATTGTCAGAACTGCTTTGGTTTTATAGGCGAAGAGTAGTTGTTGCATGTTTTTGTTGAAAAATGAGAAGTGGTGAGAAGCTGTTTGCTCACTTTCTATACCTTTTTTTGAGGATTTCGTCTTGAGATGTATTGGGCTTTTGTCATCGTCTTCTGGGTATGTAACTTCTTGTCTTGAAGAAGTTGGAACGATCTGACTTGTACCAGTCCACTTTGCATAACACCCTTTGGATACCATTATTTTATATTAATACCATAAGATAACCCATATACTTCCTCAATTTTAAACCTATCACACAAGACTTATGCTTATTTATCTATCTCCTATCTCTAAGCCTTCCTTCCAATACTTTCCTTTGCGAAAATTTTTAAAGTAGATTTTTTATTAATTATAATAAATGAATAGTGAGCATTAAATTAGCTAGCCGAGGTGGTGTTCACAATAGATTGTATCTAAACTCAACTGTTAGGAAAAAAAAATTCTTGAAAAGCAAATCTTAGTGGAAACAGATTCAACACAAAAATATCAAAAATCTCCTTCTTCAAAAATAAGCGAAATCTCAAGCGAAAATCTGAACTTTATCAGCTAAACAATAAATACAAGAAGTCCAGCAAATGAAACCAGCAACGAAAATTAACAAAATTTCCAAACAAATCTTTGAATTACAAGAAAGTGTTTATAATGATTCAATATCCCTTTATATAACCAAATTATTAAACGGATTAAGGCCAGTTAATCTTGCTGAAACAGAGTTTTTATCCCTAATAAACTTAAAAATAAGTAAAATTACAAGAAATTGCTCTGGGATTATAATAGTTTAACAAACAAAAAGAGTTTTGACCAAGAAATCAATATTATCACAAGGGAATTCGCTATATTAAAAAACACTAGGTAAAGTGAGAAAGATAGTGAATTAAATGATATAAAAGAAACTTCCTTTCAAAGATAAAGAAAAAGAGTCTCCACAACCTAAGCTATTGTGATTAATATGAATTTACTTGAAAGAAACAATAATTGGCTTAAAGGAAAAAAACGAGAAATTGAATAATAAGAAGGAAATTTTGACTAAAAATAACAGTTGGGTGAACATTTTCTCCAAGATTAACCCTAAGGATTGATTTGAGTCATAATTATAGAAAACCTTCTGTGCCTAGTATGAATTTTTATTCTCAGAAATATTTGAATAACCAAATTTTTTTGTATCTAAAGATAATATACAATGCAAAATGGAATAGAATAAAATAAAATATATAAGATTATTTTGTATAAGTCATTGTCACTATATGAAAAAACACTTAGTCAAGGCCAGTCCATGACTTTACTTTATAAAGCTAAACCTCTAGTTTTAAAAGAAAAAATTATATAATAAATATGATGTTTATGAATATGGTTTATGAGAAAAAAGGTTTGTGTGATGAGTAGAGATTTAAGTTTAGGCTAAGGTGGTTTATGATTATTGTATGTTGATTTTATATAAATGATTTATTAATCAGTATAGGAATTGAATATTTCAGATATACTATTATAAAATGCTAGGAGAAGACTTAACTTTCAAAGCTAAGAGCTTTATGAGAGTCTACAAAGACTCTTTGGTTTGCATGAGACAGACAGTTCAGAAGCAGGCATGGGAACAAAAAGCTCAAATCTTTGAAAAAATGTTATCTAAAAGTTTATCCCAAGGTGAGGTTGTCATGAACAAAGATGGGAATCTTGAAAAAGGTCTAAAAGAAGGAATATTCTTTAGATATTCCAAATTGTGTGAGTAAACTCTATATAGTCAGCACGTTGGACTTAAACTTGCTGAATATTCCAACTTAAATATGTTCCAGCAACTTGAAAAAATTACTGCAGATCTAAAAGTATCAATTGACAAAGAAAGATTGTCATCATCATCATCATCTTCTTCTCATTAGACTATAAATCTCATTTAATAGATTTCGTTATTTATTTTTTGGATAAGCATATCATCTAAATATTAGGTGTTGCATTTTATTATAAGATTTAAGTATTTATAATATATAAAACCTTCAACATAACAAAATTGTTAAAAAAAAATGTTTATATATCAAAAATAAAACCTAAAGCTAAAACAATCAAAGCAATTATTGTTTATACAAAATCCAAATAATAACTAACCAATTATAACCAAATCATACCAATAATATTTACAATTAATAAGATATAATAAACATAAAGTAATTTTCACAGTTATTATTCATATCTTTTATAATCCTCCTAATCCAAAACTTAAAAAATATAAAATTCACAGTTATTCTTAATATCAAAATCAGAATTTTTAACAAAAAATCATAATAAAAATTCTTGAATATAATACATAATGTCAAAGCCTGGCTCTAGGTCGAATTCAGAAGGCAACAAAAAACAATCAAGAAAAAGTTCACTGATTACTTATCTACTACAAGATACAAGCATAACCAAAGCAAGTACCGAGAGGAATAAAGCAGATAGAATGAGAATGGCTGTAACTAATAAAGAAAGGTTACTAAAAGACCAGAAAAATGTTAGACACATTACACAGAAAATAAGAGAAGTTCAAGAAACATGGGAAAAAACTGTTGAAGATGAAATCAGTCGGTATTATAATAACAAGATTATTTGTGAAAAATCGGCTTTAAAAATTCAAAAAATTGTTCGAGGCTTCCTGGTAAGACTAAAAATCGAGCCATTGCTTTTGGAAATCAGGGAAAAAAACTCTAAAAAAATCACTAAAGAACTTAGAATACAAACTGACATCTGCATGCTTAGTCTTGGTACAAACACAATCCCAGTAACTTTTATTTAGGCAATAAAATGTATTCAAGCAGCATACCGAAGATACGTTTTTCGCAAAAAACTTGTGGTGATGCAAAAATGCTATGAACTCTATCTTAAAGAACGTGAAGAAATTTTATGTGATTTTCTAAGAAAAGTACTTCTGAACTACTCTTGTAAAATCAAAAGAGATTATCTTGCTTTTCTACAATACAGGATTATTCGTATGGTACAAATCAAAGAAAACCTAGCGATTTTGACTGTGAAAAATTTTTGGAGAGCGAAAAAACTCAGCTTTAAAATCCTTAAAGAAAAGTTCATAAAAATCAAAAGGAGAAAAGCGGCAATGCAAAACAAAGAAGCTTATCAAAAGTACTTAGCCAGCCTTGGAGGATCAAGTCCATCACCCAAAAAAGATCAAAAAAAAGTAGACTCCACAACCGAAGGAAAAAACGAAGAAGGCAACGAAGCTGAGAAAACAAGTAATCCAGAAGATGATGAGGAGTTTAAAGAAGCCCAAAGAATAAAAGACATAATCGACAGAAAAATAAGAGAAAAAGTTGCCATGAGTAAATTGGCATATGCAATCCCAGATAAAAAAGATGAGAAAATGCTTCTTCCAATGATGCAAGAAAAAGCCCTAAATGAAGATTTAGATGATGATGAAGGGGTCAAAAGTAAACTTTTTTATCTAACCCTATCAAATTTCGCTAAAGGTCGAAGTTTATCACGAGAAAGTCGACCAATGACTAGAAACTTACATATTTCAACACCTAAAGAACTAAATCAAAGAAGACATTTTGACTCTATGATCCCATTACCAAGACTTGCCCTTTTAGAATCAGCAAATACTGAATATATTCAATATCCTCCTTTAAACATCCCTGAAATCGAACATGCTCATTTTTTACTTCCAACAACAGTTTCAGCTAGGAGGACTGAAGAACCTGTACAACCAAGATGGAAAGCAGTTTATAATAAAACCCCAACAAGGAAATTTAAAAAAATGAAACTCAATCTTAATGTAACTGGCGAATGTGGAGAAAGAATGACTAGACCTATACAAATTAAAGAAAGAATTGCACATTGGATTCCTGTGGCTAGAAGATTTTCTAGTTATATACCCGGTTTGGATAATAATGGATATTCTGCACCTAAATGGGCACCTTTACCTCTTAATAGAAGGATATTGCAGACGGCTAATCCTGTTTATTCCAAGAGAGAAAGGAAAAATTCGCAAAGTGTTATTTCGAGGGTTGAGAATTCTGAGGAAAATGCAATTTTTAGCCAACAACACTTTTTGAGGAAAGATCAACAGAATTCGGTTTCCCCTTCGACGCAAGATAGGTCTTTGGATTTTACTAGGTTTTAGATATTGTAAATGGTTTGTATTTTTGAGAAGCTTGTGGCTTTTTTGTGGCTTTTTTATAGGTTTTGGGTTTTGTGTAGAGTTTTTTGAGTTAGGTGTAAGTTTTATTAGTCTTAGATGGATGATTACTGGGAAAATAATAATTTTTAAGGAAAATTTATAATAGATTACCATGGTTGAATGATTTTTGATTAAAAATCAAATTATAAACAGCATAAAAAATATAATTCCCATAAGCATCGTAGAGAATATTAATCATCATATATAATATAATAATTTGATATACTTAACAATATAAATTTTAAAAACAAAAAATGTATATCAAAATCCTCATATAAATTATATCAAATCCTCAACTACAAAATATCCTTCCCCGAAACAAAAGCTAAAACATCCTTATTCCTCCCTGCCATAGCATTTTTATTTTAACCTCCTCTCTGATCATTTAAAGTTCCAATAATTTGTTGATAAATAACCAAATATGTTTGGCAGCAAAAAACTGAAATCTTTTTTCTCTTCTTCTCTTCGAACACCAAAGCATCTAGCTATAGGGTTAATCTCAATCTACTCAGGCTTAAAAATTATTTCATACATCCGTTCTCGTCTTCACAATCGTCGTCTATTATCAAAAGCTAAAAAAAAACTCAAGTCAAAACTCTCTCAACAATTCACATTCCCACAAGTATCAGAAGAAACACAACAATACATTTTAAGCCTAACAGTATGTGAACTTTCACAAGCAATTAAATCACAAAAACTATCAAGTGTATCTGTAATGTCAACATATTGTCAAAGAGCCTACAACATTGGGAGATCTTTAAACTTAACAGCTGAAGAATGTTTCAAAGAGGCTCTTTTAGAAGCAGAAAAATGTGATGAAGAAACTTCAAAAGGTCATTCTCGAGGTCCACTTCATGGAGTGCCGATAAGTATAAAAGATCATTTAGAAATGCTTGGTTACACATCTTCAGTTGGGCTTATTTGCAAATTAGATAATCCAGATACGAAAACAGCTAATATTATAGAGTTATTAAAATCTCAAGGGGCGATTCCTTTTGTTAGATCAAATGTCCCTCAAGGTATTATGTGGATTGAATGTTCTAATAAAATATATGGAAGAGCGGAAAATCCTTGGGATAGATCAAGAATACCTGGAGGTTCATCTGGTGGTGAATCAGGTTTAGTATCAAGTAGATCTTCTCCTTTAGGTATAGGTAGTGATATAGGTGGTTCTATAAGAGTTCCATGTTCATTTTGTGGTGTTTATGGTTTTAGAGTTACACCACAAAGACTTTCTTTTCATGGGGTTAAAACTCCTGATTTTGGAGATTCGGGTGGATTAGATTTTGTTTTATATCCATCTTTTGGACCTATAGGAAGATGTGTTGATGATCTTATATTGTTTATGAAAACATGGCTTTGTCCTGAAATGAATATTAAAGATAAGACTATTGTAAATTTACCTTTTGATTGTGAAGTTCTTGATGATAAGAGAAAATTGAAAATAGGGTATTTTTATGATAGTGGGATATATAAGGCTGCTGAATGCTATGTTGGAGCTATTGATAAATGCTGTGAGAGGTTAAGGGATAAATATGAGATTGTTAAGTTTGATGTACCGAACTGCAAAGAGATTTTTATTACATTTTTCAGATTGCTTAATACTTGTGGGAATATACCTATGCTTGATGCTATGCAGGGTGAAGATCCTGAAGATTATTATAAAGTGCCTATTTTTATGTGTGACCATCCTTACCTATTTTCTATGATTTTTGCCTTAATGAGGAAGATTGGGTGGAATCGTGTTGTTGATATTTTACAAACTGATATTAATATTTCCGCTGAAGACTATGTCACATTATTTAGAAGGCTTATAAGGCAAATTGATGAAACAATTCATGCTTGGGAATCTGCTGGACTTGATGCTCTTATATGTCCTGCTGTAGGTGTTGTAGCACCTGAGCATGGGAAATCAGATATTCTTATATCATTAATATTTTGTTCTATATGGAATGTTGTAAGATTCCCTAGTGGAAATGTACCTGTTGGTCTTGTTAAAAAAAATGAAGCTTTTTATGAGGATAGTTATCATGATGCTTTTACTGAATGTAGTAAAGTTGCTATGGAAGATAGTGAAGGTCTTCCTTATGGTATACAAGTTGTTACTTTGCCTTATAAGGATGAATTAGCTTTGAAGGTTATGAAAGATGTTGAAGATGTTTTTAAGTTCCATAGCTTTCCTTTATAGGTAGTTTATATAAGGTTAATTATAATGATTTTTAGAAATTAGAATTGAAGGTTTTTTGATATTTTTTATTAGGAAATGGAAAAAAATATTTAGATGTAAGTTATTTTTAAGACATTATTGGCAGATTTTTTTTAAGAATAATAATGAATATTCTATTAAAATCTGATTGAAATTAAAGATTGTGTAATAAAGTATTTAGTTTTATGATATACTAGAAAACAAAGCAAAATGCTTTGATTTTGTAATGCAATTTTTTGTTGTAAATCTGATAAAATCACTTCAAATTGAAACTGACATAAACACCCTTGAAAATCATAAACATAAATTCTTTCTAACCAATGCATGATCATCATAGATAAATTTCAAATATATAATTTGAACATACAAAATCATGCAAAGAAGTTAAAAATAATTTTATAATAATGGGAAGTTGTCAATGTAATGATAAAAACAAAGACGATTGCGCTGCTATTGTAGAAGAAAACTTTAAAAAACAAGATAGAATACATTTAATGACAGCACGACCTGATATTTCTGCAATTACCGCACAGGCTCTTTGCAGAGGATTTTTAGAGCGTAAATCATATAAAAATGAATATTTGCAAACTACTTACATGAACTCAAGTGCATTATGTTTACTACCATCAGAAGCTCGAAATACTTTAATAAACATATTAAAACTAACCCCCATATCTTTAAAAAAAGGGGTTTCCTACATCCGATTAGCCGATGGGAGTAGTTACTACGGAAATTTAAACTTATCTAATAAACCTCATGGAGAAGGAGAAAAATATACATTAGACGGACTATATACCTATGGGAATTGGATAGACGGTGAAAATAGTGGACAAGGTATAATGATATACAATAACGGAGATTATTATCAAGGGAATTTCTTATCAGGAAAATTTCATGGTCAAGGGATTCTTCGTACAATTGATGCACAAAGTTATGATGGAAGCTGGCTTTTAGGTAAACAACATGGTTATGGTATAGAAAAGTGGCCTGATGGGTCTTTATTTGAAGGGACTTTTCTTAATGGTAAAAAACACGGTAAAGGGAAATTCATGTGGAATGATGGAAGCCAGTATCAAGGAGATTTTAAAGAAAACCAAATAAATGGAATTGGTGTATACAGATGGTCTGATGATAGGGAATACTCAGGGGATTGGGTAAATAATGTTATGCATGGAAAAGGAACTTTTACTTGGCCTGATGGAAGATCTTATGAAGGGGATTATGTTGATGATAAAAAAGAAGGGTTTGGGGTTTTTAAATGGCCTGATGGGAAGAAGTATGAAGGGAATTGGAAAAATGGTCGGCAGCATGGAATTGCTGTGATTTTTGATGAGAATAATTGTGTGAGGAAAGGTGAATGGGTTGATGGAAAAAGAGTAAGATGGGTTTAAAATAATATTAGGATTATTATGTTAGGATGGTGGCTAAGGAAATTGTGAAGGGGGTTTTTGTGTTGATAGGCGGTTGATATAAGAAAAATAATATTTTATAATGACTTTTTTATATAGAGAAGGAACATAATTTTTTTATAAAAAAAAGCATTATTTCGTATGAGGAAAATAATTTTATATAACGATTTTTTGTATAACTTTCATGTCTATCAAGGTTTAATTTTGTAGTATTTACTGAATTAAAAGTAGCATCTGAGCTTTTGTGGTGTCTAAAGTTTTAAATGAGCTTTGAAAGTAGATTTTTTTAAGAGCTTCAGTAAAATCTTAGGACTTTGGATATAAAAATTCAGAACTAGGGATTATTACATGATTATTCTTTTGTTGATATATATGTTAGATAACAATATAGTAGGACGATAATGAATGTTGAAAAAAAAATAAGAAAATCTGAGGTATTTAATGCTAATAAGCCTTGTTATTTTGACAAATTTTTTATTTTAAATGAATTAGGGTTTTTGGCTTGTAGGATTTTAAAATATAGAGAGACTGTATTTTTCATTTAGCTTTTTATAATAAAATTGTATATTTATTGGAGTTTTTGTTATAGTAAAAAATGGGTGAAAAATAATGGAGAGTTTTTGTTAGGGTTAAGCAATTAGAGAAAGTTATATTTAGGAAAATCTGTAAAGTTTTAGTTAAACTTGGATTGATGAGGAAATACAATATGTATGGAAGATTATTTAATTATATGAGAAATGTTTAAGGTAAAGTTTCCAAGGTAGAGAAGCCAAAGGAAAATTAGACGCTGAAATAAAAGTTCTAAAATAAAAACTAGCTCAGCTATCAAATACAAAAAATATGCCAAGTTTATCCTTTTATAAAAATCATAATCCAGTAGTAATCGAAATGATAAGATTAAGACAGGAGTAAAGGTGAAATTGACATAAAAGCTAAAAGAAAATCTAAATTGAAGTTAGAAAAAACTATCTAAAATCCTACCACCAAACTCCAACTCAAAAAAATCCAAATCTGATTTGAAATTCTATCTAATCCTTAGGCAAAATCCAAAAACAATTTGTGAGTATTTCTAAAACAACCTAAAGGCAAAATAAAACCTCCACAAACAAAACTAAGACCTGAACAAAAACCAAATGCCAAACTAATAAAATTCATCCATTTTTTCAAGTTCATCAAGCCCAAAACAATTCAAGAAGAAAAATTTCTAAACCCAAAGCCTTAAAACAGTTAACTTAAAGATTTTCTATAGTCTAAGGTATATTTCTAATACTTATGATTAATATAAAAAAATGGATTTCGAGCCAATGGTAATAGAGGTAAGGAATCTATTCCTCAGTGACATGAGAGAATTAGCCTGCACCGTATCCTCCATTTAGATATTGACTTCTGAATCCGATCTGCATTCTACATTAAAGCCTATAAAAGGTCTCTTGCAAAACTATACAGACCTAATCAATAGTCACAAATACGGCCAAACTCACACGTCAAAAATCATCATCAAAGTCCATCAAATCATCATGGAAGTTGCTTCAGACTTCATACCATTAGTCTCTAACAACTGCTATGAAGCTCATGCGCTCTTTCATTTACTTGAAAATGTTACATCATCACATGTTGGAGCACCACCCAATGGACTAAAGGTTCAACTTGTCAATACTGACAGCTACGCAAAAGATAATACAATCTTCATTAATTGGAAGCTTATGCGATTAGCCGTCTGTGCACGAGGAAGCTTCAATATTTTCATAAATGCCGTCTTTGGTAAATTGCTTGGTAACCTTGGTTGGAGCATAAAAAAAATCCCTGAAATTGACACTTTGTATAACAACGCTATAAGACTTTGTGAAGAATCAGCTTCACATATTGTTGATAATACAAAATACCAAAGTTATCTTGAAACTTTTGTATGGGGAACTCCACAGAAAATTGAACAAAGTTTACATGAGTTGACTAGTGATATGTGGTTTTCTGTTATGAATAATAATAAAGAAAGTTTAAAACTTATAGAAAAACTATTAGTTGGCTTACTTGGCCATGCTGATGGTAGGGCAAGAGACTTAGCAGTAATCCATTTGAATGCTTTTTATGATGATACTGATTGGCAAATACTTCATCCTTTAAAACCAAAAATCAGTACTGTAGGTGATGAGTTTTGTATACGTGAGGTTTTAGAAAATGTTGATGTGAATAATGTAGTCCTTGAACTTCATGCACCTGGATTTTATAGAACATCAAAGAATTATATTGTATCATATCATGTACCAGAGATAAGAAAAACAGGTGGAGGGTATTTATTGAAGATGTTTTTGGGGAAGTTTATAAGATGTGGGTTTTATGATTGGAGGTTTTCACAAGTGAAAAATGGAGCTTTACATCCTTTATTGTTTACTCGTAGTGGGTCTATTAATACTTATCCAATACAAGGTAGGTTTATAGTACACCCTGCTGAAACTAGAGATTTACAAGTACATGAAATTTTTATTGACTTCCAAGATGCACGTTTTGATATTCATTCAGGGGTGATTATAGAACGAGGGAGCTTCGAAACAGTTAAAAAGTCTTTAAAAAGCCGATATGCTTCAGGTATTAATTGTCTTTATCTTATGGGCGCACTTGAAAGAGATACAGGGACTGATTTTGATAACCCTAATGCTTCACCTTTAGCTTTGGTGTGTAGGTCAACAGCTTGTTCAATGCTTGGAGGTGAAGATGAGTTCTCGGAAATGATTAAAGAAGCCAAAAACATTGGCATGAAAATTCTTGTAGATTGTGTAGCTAGGATTTCATCTAAAAATTTCCATAGAAGGTATAAAAACAAGCTTCTTTTTAATAGAAATCCTCAAGGAATTCCTGTTATATGTTATGGTTCTGATGGTAGAGCTATAAACTATGAGGATTCAGCTATGCTTAATTACCGCCAAGCTGAAGTTTGGCAATTACTAGTCGATGATGTACTAAAATTCGCTAGAAAATCAGAAGTTGATGGGATTCATATAGATAATGCTCATTCATGGCCACAGATTATGGAATTAGATCAAACTGAAATGTATAGAAAAGATACAGATGGTGAGGCTCATTATTCAACTCAAGAAATTTTTGATGGTCTGGTCGTCAAAAGGAATGAATTTTATGCTTATTGGGCTAGTGATTTAAGAGAAAAATACGCTAACCCTATTTTTGTCAAATTATGCAAAGAGCTTTGGAGAGAATTCCCTGAGTTTTACATAGTAGCTGATGTTTGGCATGGATCAGGTATGGAAGAGCGAGATAAATGTATCGCTATTTCTGGACCAATCCCAAGACTTTATGATTTACCAGTTAAACTAAGCACGCTTTTTGGTAAAAAGTTGCATAAAAATGGAACTTTTGATAGTATTGAACGTAAAGATGTGAGTATTATGAAAAAATGGTATGAAGATATAGAAAAAGATATGCCTGAAGGGTCTTTGATTATACAAAGCTCAACTGGACATAGTTTACCATACCCTGCTTTGTTATATGGTCGAGGTGCTTGGGCTGCAGTTGATGTACTGTTTTTCTTACCATTTATTCCTATGAGTTTTATTGGAGAACAAGATGGACATGCTTATAGAAGTAAAATCAGTAGTTTGTATGATTATAATGATGAATCTAGGCCAAGTCTTTTACCTAGTGCAATGTCTACAGCTAATCTTATGGACTTTGCTCAGAGTATACCTAAAAGCAATATTCCAAGGACTGGGTCAACAACTAGTTTTAGTGTAGTTCCTGATATTAAAGAACTTGAGAGAAAAGAGGAAAGCTTTCAGAAAGAACTTGGCCCAGATGTTGGATATGATATTAAAAAAATCAAACTTCATTATCAGCATAGGAGAAAATTAAGAAGTGAACATGAGGTACTTAGGCTTGGGAAACTGATTCCTTTAGTGTTTAAACATGAACATGGATGGCATAAACAGGTTGTAGCTTTTGCCAGGTGTTTAAATTCTGAAATTGCTATTGTGATTATTAATCTTAATGAACATCCTGTTATGGGATATGTTGAACTTGCTGGTATTGATGCTTATTTAAACAGAGAAGGTATGTGTGTTTACACCTTTACTGACTGGTTTGAAAATAATGTTGAAACTTTTTATTTCAAAGAAGAAGTCTTAACTGATCGCCACTATTTCACAATTGGCCCATATAGATCATTAATATCCAGTATAACCCCAAGCGATGCTTCCTCAAATGATTGCTTAACTCACTCAATAGAAAGACTGAAAGAAAACATCTCCAAAAATACTTTTATCGAAGGAAACTACTTAATACAAAAACTTAAAAACCTCCTAGAACATAAAGATATAAAAATCATACTACCCGATATAATCAATATAATTGGCATATTACATAAAAATTTCTTAGATGTTTATTCATTTGGAGCTCACAACCTAGTTAAAAAATTCACAAAATTCGATGAAAATATCCTTGCAAAACTTTTTGGTATATGTGACTACCTTATGTTAACACCAGATACAAAATCTCATCCAAAACTTTTTGCTGAGAATTTAGTTAATTCAAATAAAATGGGTCCAATTGTTTTTACATGTCCTGAACTTGGAAGGTTTTCAACAGTTGGGGGTTTGGGTGTTATGGTTGATGAACTTTCACAAGGACTTGTAATGTTAGGTGAGGAAGTTTGGGTTGTAACTCCATATTATGAAAAAAACAAAAAGGGTGAAACTGGGTATTTGACAAATGATAAAGCTAATGTTGTATGGAAAGTTAATATAAATGTGCAGTTTGGTGGGGAGAATTATATTTTTAGTGTACATCAAGGTATGGAAAATGGGGTAAATATTATATTTTTACATAATGCTATTTTATTCCCAACTGTTTATGCTGATGGTAGATCGTCATTTGTCATGAAACAACTTGTTGGATGGGGAAAGGGTGTTTTAGAAGCTTTGTGTTGGTTGAAAATTATCCCTTCGGTACTTGTGACTAATGATTGGTTTACTGGGCTTGTTGCTGCTTATGCGAAAATCGGTGCTTTTGGACAAACTTTTGAAGGGACAACTTTTATGCATATTTTCCATAACTTAGACCCATCGTATGAAGGAAGAATATTCCCTACAGTTCAAGAACAATGCTTTGTTAATATTCATGGATTAAATAAACTATGGCTCGTTGACCCTTATTGGCAAAAAGAAATCGTCAACCCATCACGTTGTGCCCTTATGTGCAGTGATCAATGGGCAACCGTATCTCCAAGCTATCGTAGCGAACTCCTCCAATCCTCTTCACTCAAAGAGCTTCTCAGACATAAATCTCAACCTTTCGCATTCCCAAACGGTATCCCAATCCAACAAAGACTTAAAAAACTTGAAGACAAAGGTACACATCTTGATGCAAAAAAAGTTCTACAACAAAAGTATTTTGGTTTCGAAGGACTTGACATGACAATTCCTTTATATGGTTTTGTAGGTAGAATTACTCAACAAAAAGGTGTACATCTAATACTCGATGCTGCAGAACAGTTAATCCCAAAAACAAATTATAAAATCCAATTTCTAGTTGGTGGTCCAGCTTCGATTACAGAAAAATATTCAGTTGATTGTGCTGTAAGAATGAGAGAATTAAGAAAGAAATACCCAAATAATTTCTTTGCTGACCCTGACAATTTCTTTTATGATGGGCCTCTTGTAAATCTTGGTAGTGATTTTGGGTTAATGCCAAGTATGTTTGAACCTGGTGGTATTGTTCAACATGAATTCTTTGTTGCCAGCACTCCAGTTATTGCTTTTAAAACAGGAGGTTTAAGAGATACAGTTCATGAATTTATAACAGAAAAACGTCAAGGTTCAGGGTTTATTTTTGAGCATTATAATATTGATGATTTTATATATGCTATACAAAGAAGTATTACTCTTTATAATAATAAGAGTTTATATGATGTTGCTAGAAAAAATGCTTTTGCTGCAACTATTGATGGGGAAAAAGTTTCAAGAGCTTGGAATAAAGAGTTTTATAGACTTAAAGGGAAAGTTTATAATGAACCTGTTGTTAGGAATGAAATTAGAGAAGCACTTAAGAATGTTCATTGGGATATAAGCGAATTTGATGATACATTACCTGAAAATAGGAATAAAAACCCACCATTGAAGAGAACTGTTAGTGGGATTTTATTAGAACAAGCTGGACTTGCGAGAAAGAATATTCCGGAAGTTGAAACAGCCAAAAAGCAAGCTATGTTTATGTATAAAACCAGTGGACTTCGTCTAAAAAGTGTTCAACTCACTGGGAGCTTTGATAAATGGCAAATCCGACACCCTTTAACTTATGACCATGCAAAAGGTTCATGGCACGTAACTTTGCAATTACCAAAAGGACGATATATTTACAAATTCGTCATTGATGGGACAACTTGGGTTCATTCCTTTGATCATCCAACAGAACGTGATCCAAACGGGAACATAAACAACGTAATTCAAGTTGATTAGTTAATCTTTTTTATTTATTTTCTTTGTTAGTTATTTCTTTTTTTATTACTTCTTCTTTCTTTTGGTCTAAATTTTCGTTTTTTGGATAATTTTTATGTTTTCTTTAGGCTGTCCAGTTATAAGTAGCTTTGGTTTTATAAGTATTTTCCATATATCATAAGTATCATCTCATCTGAATAATACTTAGCTTCTGTATCATGAAAGAACTTGATTATAAGGAAAATGCTGCTTATAGCCTACTTTTAAATGTAAACTAGCATATTCTGCATCATAGATTTCAGCAATTTCTTTGTCTGTATATTATATACGAGCTTATTTCATAAGTTTTATCGCAATATTCAGTTTTCTATAATGCCTTATTTTTACCATCCATTTCAGCAAGATGAAACAATTGAGGCTAGCTGAGAATATGATAATAGTAAGATTTAAGATTTTAGTTTTTTGATAAACATATGAAGTTTAAATTCTTGACTTTTAGCAAAACTGCAACCTTTTGATAAAAATTGTTTATATAAAAAGTCGGATTTTTTATTGAGTTTTATTATGGGAAAATTTAAGATACTTGTAACGAGTATCTAGTTAGTGGAGTTCAACTTGATTTTTGGAGTTTTTGTGATAGAGATTAGGAATTTTGTATGCAAATTTTTGTGACTAGATACTACTTTAAAATCACTCTATTACATTATTTCAAAGTATCAATTAAACTAGAGTAATTAACAATAAAACTTAGTCAACTTAAACAAATAAACTCCCTTCACAATCTAGATGAAAGTAGAAAAAAACAGATTTTTAATCAAACAGAAATTTTATCATTATATACCCTAAAAATATCAAGTTTAGTCTTATTATAACTGAAAATAAAGATATATTAAACCCTATTCCAAAGAAGACTAAAATCTTACCTGCTGATTAGTGATATGATAAGTTAATCATAGATATTGATAATAGAATCCAGTAAATCAACCAGAGTTATTTCTCAAACACAAACTTACCAAACTAATAAAGTGTCAAAAATATACAAAAACAAAATCTAAAACTAGGTTTCAAATATAAAAAGTTCAAAAATCAAGCATCTACATAAACACTAAAACCAAAAAATATTCACATCATCATTTAACAACCTAAAAAATAAAATCCCAACCTCATCATCAAATAAAAACCAAATAACCAAATCCTCATCTGCATAATTCTCAATTCATCACACAATACTCAGCAAATTTTCCCAATAAAACGAAAACCCATTTTATAAAAACTAAAATCCTTTAATAAATATGTTGAACAGTGAAAACAAAAATCAAATCCTATTCAACAACTGCAAAAAAATCCAAGTACTAACTTTAACCTTACTATTACTAGGAGTAATATCATGTATTTCAATAACCCTTTACCTTCTTTACACAAAACTAAACACATGGCTTGATGACATTGAATCTCAAATGTTCGAAAGGGAAAAAGATCATTTACTTTTAGTATCCAAAGCAAGGGCACAAAAACTTGCCTCTATCTTAACCAATGTATTTTTTATTTAGAACAAATACGGATTATTATTCTTAGAAACAGCATATGATTCTGTGAAAAGTGGGACTCTTAAAGCAGCAATCAATGCGACGTTTCCAGTAATAATAAATGTTTATGATTATTTAGAAAACTCAGAATTATATGGAGAAAATATAGCAACTGTATGGTTAAGCCCATATACAAGAATATTAGAAGAAGTTCCAGAATATGACCAACTTAATATTTTTATAAGGTTTTTACAAGCTGTTTCTATTTGTTATAAATGCCAAGCAGGGATGACTTTTGATTCAGGTACCGATTTTAGATACCCAATGGTAAACATGTCACATGTTTTAACTAGTCCTTTATTAAAAACTTGCCATTCAAGTTATGATTCAAGGTGTTATAAAGCTTATAATGATGATACAACTTTAATTTCTGATAAAATGTCTTTGTATTATCAAGACAATTTTACGTATTTTTTACATTCTAAAGGGAAGACTTGTACTTATTATTTCCCTGATGATTATTTTATTTCACATGATCCTAATTATGGGAATTATGAATATTTGATAACTACAAGCACTGGAGATTTTATGATTGAACATGATGATAAGAGTATTGTTGATATTATTTCTAATGATTTGGTTAAGGAAATTTATAAAAATGATTTGATGATGAAAGAAAATATTCAGATTACTTTGGCTAGTGGAATTGATAAAAGTCTTAATTCTTATAGTTTATCTGGGTATAATACTATTTATATTGCAGGTTTTGCCCCTATTACGATTGGTGGTAGTGATTATGAAAAGAAGAAATTAGTAGCTGTGACGATGATTAGTAAGAATGGAATTTTAGAGCCGTTAAATAAAATGATTGATGGGATTTTTGGTTTGGTGGTGTATCAGGTAATTGTATTTATGGTGTATTTGTTTATGGTGTTTTTAATGTGTTGGAAACTATCGAATATTATATACTCGAAAATTGTTTTACCATTGCTACTGATAGAGAAATACCTAAAAGGCAAGAAACAGAGCTTAAACGAAAATGACTTCAACTCAGAAATAAGTGAATTAATAAAATATCTCAAAAAATTAGACATCATCGAACAATACGTCGACCCAAACTTTATTCTCCATCCAAACCTCAGCCATCGTCTAAAAAACCTCAAACAAGTCATGCCTCTTTTTATAGCAATAGGCAACTATCGAGGCGTATCAATAATAAAAAACCTAATCGGCAATATCCACATTGAAAATCAAGAATACAAAAAAGCTTACAAAAACTATAAAAAATCCTTATTACAAATCGAAAAACTCCGAAGAAAAGTAATAGCACAAGAAGAAGCTGAAAAAAATCTTACCCAAAACCAAAAAAACATCATGAAAAAAAAACTAGGTAAAACCTTATCCGACTGGAACTCCGAAAAGTCATTCATAGATGAAAATCTTGTAGATAAAATAAACCAAGTCTGTTTTGGATTAAGACTTTATTTAGAAAAAACAATTACTAACGATAAAGATAAACAAAGACAAGGATGGAAAAAACTTCAAAACCTTCAAATAATAGTCTTGAATTACTATATTTCAAAATCTAAGCATTTAATAAAATTACTCAAACTTCTTATTGATATTGCTTATGTTAGATATCGTTTACAATCATATCACACTTCAATGGAATTATTAGAAATTGTTTCAGATGAACTAGGAAAACTTGTAAGTGAAACTTCAGAATTAGAAAAAAATCAAACAACTGGGTATGAGATTGATATTGATATAACAAGGCTTATGAGGGCAAATATAGTAATTAATGAAAACAAAGAAAAAAGACAATCATTTCATGTCCCTGCAGTAACTTTTGAAAAAGATGTTTTAAAACAAGAAATATTTTATAGGCGGGGGATGATTTTCAAAGACAATAACAAATTACAAGAAGCTGGACTTTTTTTCACAATGGCTATTGTAAGTTTTTATATAGGAACAAGGGATATGGTTTGATCCGACTATAAGAAAAGAGTGTATTAATGAACTTTTTAAAATTTTCAAGTTTTATCAAAGGAAAAAAGAAGTCCCTTTGTTAAATGAATTGTATTACAAATATAAAGCTAAAAAAGCATCTACGATACTTTGTTTGGATTATGAAATTAATAAAGAGCATAATATAAATGAACTTATAGTGTCGATGGTTAGTGAAGAAATTCAGTCACAGTATGAAAATTTTGGGGCTATTACAAGTTATGCTGGGTTTTATTTGAAAATGGATGTTGTTGAAAGAGATTATCCTGGTTTTGATACGGAAAATTTTCTTGGGTCGACATCAAAATGCTCAGAAAGGAAACATGTTTATGATGTTTTACTTGAAGGGTTGAAGATTCTACCACAAACTTCGATTAAAAAAACATTGATTTTAATTGTTAAGGATATACATAATGATTTAGGGGCCACTCGTATTGGTAATATAAAAGAGTTTATTATGGATACTAAAATTTTTATTGTTGTTTGTAATTGTAAAGTCCCAAAACCTATTAGAAAGCTGGAAAAGAGTTATTTTTGCAATGTGATTTATGGAGATGATGCTGTAGAGAACTTTGATGAGCTTAAAAAATATGCTTTTGGTCTAGATTAGTAATATTAAATCTATATTTTTTATGTTTTTAATGTTGTTAATAATAAGACTTAAAATTTTTCTGGCCATATGGCGAAACGTGCTTGATGGCTGTAACATAATTTTTCGGTGCTGGGGATTTGTTTTCTAAACTCATTGATATTTTTGTATAACTAGGATTTTTAGACCCAGGATTTTTCCCTATAAGTGGTAAAAATCTTTTATTTGAAGTTTTTTCTTCTTTTGTCTTCTCTCCAGCTGCAGTATCTGCAGGTGGTAATTTGCTAACAGGGCTTGGAATTCTTCTACTTGCCTCATCAACAAAATCTTTGAAATAAGGATGATTTAAAGCTTCTTTTGCTGTTATCCTTTCTTCATGATTATAAACAAGCATTTTACATATCAAGTCTCTAGCTTCAGGTGTAACATGCAAAATAAGTTTTTCTAATCCAGTTCCTTCTTTAGGAGGGAAATTAATTTCCATATGTGAAGCATGGCTTTTAAATTCATCAAGTATTTTTTGAGGTGGTGTTCCTAATATATTATGTATTTTATTAATCTGGTCAAGTTCATTTTTCCCTGGGAATAATGGGAAAAGTTCAGAGACTTCAAAAAATACGCATCCGACTCCCCAAATATCCATTTTGTAATTATAAAAGCCATCAGTCAATAAGCACTCAGGAGGTCTATACCATCTTGTTGATATATATTCTGTATAAGGTTGTTTTGAATAGATCCCTCTACACGAGCCGAAATCAGCAAGTTTCAAATTGTCTTCAATCAACAAAACATTTTCTGGTTTGATATCTCTATGAAAAATCCCATTTGTATGCATATGATCAATAGATTTTAATAGTTGGTAAATATAATTTTTGATTTTAGCTTCAGGTAAATAAGTTCTACGTCCTCGAATCCATTCATACATATTTAATTCCATGAGTTCAAAAACTAATGCTAATCTTCCTGTTGGCTCATCACTATGTTATAATTACTATAAAACTTCTATAAGCTTTACTATATGTGGATGAGGAGATAAACGACGTAAAGCTTGGATTTCTCTGAGATTGTTGACTTGATCAATATTGTTAAAGTGGTTTTTCATACATTTTATTGCCACGAATTTACCTGTTTTGATGCTTTGTGCCTTGAGGACTTCGCTGAAAGTCCCTTCACCTTTTTTTGATATCAAACGGTATTCTGTTTAGTTTTTACTGTGCATGGTTTTGGGTTATTATAATGGACAGGTTTAGAATGATTTGACAGATTAGAAATAGAATATGGCTTTTGATTATCATTTTTTCAGAGGATTTACTGTGGATTTTGAAGGATTTTATTGAGTGATTTAAGGTTTTATGTATTAGTTGTTGTATGTTGAAAGTTTTTTTTTTAATAGTTTAGTTTTGGATTAGATTTTAGTTATGCAAGAAGCTAGTTTTGATAGGTTTTTAAATTGAAAATTTTGATGATTTTAAGATTTTGGATTAGATTTTAGTTATGCAGGAAACTAGTTTTGATAGGTTTTTAAATTTAAAATTTTGATGATTTTAAGATTTTGGATTAGGATGTTATATTAGAAGTTAGAGTTTGTTGTAATTGAATGGGATTTTAGGTTTGAGTTTAGTGGATGTAGTTTTATGTTGGTATTTCAATTTTTTTAAGTTTGGGTTGTATTTTGATAGAAGGAAATTTTTATTTATTGTCTTGTTGATTTCATTCTTATGCCCTATAGACTAAAATATCAATCTAATCAAAAGACAAAAAAAGCATGTGGAAATTGCTTTATGAATAAAAAAACTAAAGATGACTGTGTAATAATATATATAAATAATGTATTTGGCGGTATTTTATATTAAATATTAGTTTGGAGTTTTTTATATTGTAAAAGAAAGAAAATGCTAAAAACTACTTTATACATAAAAATTTCACAATAATTTTAATTTGATTTTAACATATAAAAATATTTTAATTAGATTTTATTTTTTGTTATCTATAGCTTTCTTGAAAATATTTAGATTACTCTTAACTCTTATAAAAACACTAAAAAAGATAATGTTAATATTATCTATAAAATATAGTATGTTATCATATAAGAAAATATTAAATACTCTATATTTTCTTAACAAATAATAATTTATCATCAATATCCACAAATTTAATTCCAGTTCTAAAATGTGCATATATAATTTACCATCCTCACAATAAAAATATTTTAGAATATTAAAATGAGTATATTTTGATTAATTTAACTTAAAATTTTTTATTGGATTATCCAAAAACGAAATACTCTCTTCAATTTTCTCCAATAAAGTATCAAAATTTTTTACCAAGAATAAAGCGCTTTAAAATTTTCATATATTTTTCTCTTTAAGGTTTATTTTTAATAATCATTCCTCCATGACTTCTACAAATATTTACTTCATTTAAGTTTTAGTTTGATTAAACATCATATCAACAACTATTTTAATAATAACTTTATACTAAAACAGGAGTTATTTTCCCAATTAGCAAATTAAGTCATTAAAGATATACACACGATATCATAAACTTATATAATCAAAGTAAAAATGGGAAATCTATTAGAGGCTTCTGGTTCGAACTACTTATTATCGAGCGTTCAAGCGCCTTTAGGAAAATTCACGAACTGTAAACATCACTTAGGGTCAATTGCTCAAATAATGAGACTTCAAAAAAAAATTGCCAAATACAATTTTTCTGAAGGTTTCTATATCCCAGTAACAAGTCTTCGAACACTTTTTTCCAGTTCACCTCTTAAAGGCCATGAAATTCTTATAGAGCACTTTTACAGCAACCCAAAGCTAAAAAAAGTTAACGTAATGGAAATACTTGCTTCAATAATAGTATATTCAGCTTGCACTTTAGAAGAAAAAATTAGGATTTCTATCGAAGTATTTGACTTTGATAACAATAAAATTCTAACAAAAGATGAGATGGTCATAATGTGCATTTCTTTTATGAGAGGAATAGGTATTATGACACAAAAAGCTGGGTTTAATACAAAAGTAGTTGAAGATTTAGCACATGAAGCTTTTGACCTTGCTGATAGTAATCCTGATGGAATGATAACATATGAAGAGTATTGATTATTTAGATTAACTAGATGGGTGAAAAGTAGTCAAGTCCTCTTAGAATTATTTACAAAAACCATGCCTAAAACTTATGTCCCTTCACGCCGTAGGTCACTTCTTGAATCTACAGGTTTTGAGTTAGAAAAAAAAGTCAACTGGGTCAATGCTTCTTATGAATCAAAAGTCTGGACAAATACATCACCTCAAAAAACCCATTATCAAAAACTAACATTTCGTACTGCTGAAGAAACAATGCAAATAATAAAAAATTTCTATTACAAATTCTCAGATGCGAATGGGAAAATCTTAGCTAAAGTTGTTTATGAATTTTTAGCTGAAAGCATAGAATTTAAAGATATAAAAGATACTTTTTTACAAGAATATAAACTTAAACTTCTTACTGATGTTAGTTATGAAGAAGTTGTTTCAACTATATTAAGAAGAGGACGGGTTAGATATAAAACTGTATCTGCGAATTATTCTTGTTCACCTAGAAGAAGTGAAAATGGGATTTGGAAAGATGAGGTTGTTGAAAAAAAAAAGCAGGGATGGGAGGAATCACAAGATCTTAGTGAGAATCAGTTAATGAAATTAAAAAAGTTATTTGCTAGATATGATCAGGATAAAGATGGGCATATATCGTTTAACGAATTTAAAAGGGCCCTACAGGATAGTTTAACTTTAGAGTCTATTGTTCAGCTTTTTGAAGAATATGATATACATAAATCAGGACAGTTAGAACTGCCGGAGTTTGTTAGGATGTTCGTTGCGGATAATGTTAAATTACCAACGGACTTGAGATAATTAGAAGGATTTGCCAGATAATGGTTTATAGTATGGTAAATTATTGGATTTTTTTTTCCGATATTTTTTTAAAGGATTTTTAAGAGGTAATGGTTTGGTTTTTGAAGATTTTATGTGGAGGAATTTGATTATGGCAATTTTTTTATAGTATTTTCAAGTTGCGTTGGTGAAAAGATGATTTTTTTTTATTTGGATTATTAGATTTTGTAGTTTGAAATTAATTATTTTTTGGTTGGAATTTTAACCTCCACTTTCAATGGTCCTGCTATTTTTTTATTATATTATATTCAATAAACTCCTCAGTTATAATATAATAACAACTTATTATCTCTTTGTTTTTATTTTAAATCAATGCTTAATCAAAAAAACTTCTTTAAATGTAAAGATTATTTTTAATCACTTAATACACTCCGTTCATTGATCTGAAAAACCCATTTTCCGTTATGTCCCAAACTATAATTTTTAAACAAGTATCTCTTTTTCTTCTTTATCATCTCAACATTTCTACATTTCCTATCTTTCTTTTCCAAAATCCCAAAAACAAAAATTCACAACAATCATCAATTTCCTTTTCCACTTAAACCCATCATCATTTCTCTACATAAAAATTCCAAACCTCATCACTAACTTCTAAATCATCACAAAAAATAATATTGCAAAAACAACAACATCAACCCCTAAACATAAACATAAACCCCATCAAGTCTATTTTCAAATCTTTTCCTAACCTTCCAAATTTTTTCCATCTAATTTTCATATAAATTTAAAAATCCTAAACATAACCAGCCATATTCTTTCCCTAAACCAAATACAACATTTAAACTAATTTCAGCAAGTATTATATAATAAAAAATGATAGACAACTCCATAGACTGGGATGATGTACTAAAGCAGGTTTTCCTCAATTACTCTATCTCAGGGAAGTCTAATCAGAATGTTTTGACAGCAATCAAATTCAAAAAATTATTAACAGATGCACAGCTTCTTGACCGTAATCTCACAGGTAAAGATGCAGATATTATGTTCTGTAGTGAAACTAGACATCAAACCCATATGAGTTTCGAAACATTTACAAACATGCTTCCGCGCCTTGCACAGCTGAAATATGGTGATAGATTCCAAGAAAACCCAAAGCAAACTATGATAAATTTATTAGAAACAAAACTTCTTCCTTTATGCAAACAAGCTTTGACCCCAACTTTTCATACAGAAAGCTTACAATTTAATGAAGTTATCAGGGTTATAGTTCAAAGCGTTTATATGCCATTGAAAAATATTTACACCCATTATTTCCCATGGGAAGTTCAAGGAAGTGAGAAATTTGAAGTTAAAGCAAGTAAATCACAAAGGGCACTTGGGATAATGTTAAAAGATTTCGATATATGCCCTTCTTTAGTCAATAAATCTGTTATAAGTAAGTTGTGGAGTGATGTTGTGATAAACTGTGCGGATTTCCCCCCTGCTCAAGTTCTTTTGCCAAGTCCAATACATGAGTTAGGATCTTGTTTCACTTTTAGTAAATATTTGTTTATAATATACAACTCGGCGTTACTTGGTTATGATAATGATTCTCAGTTGAAAAATAGCCTCCCTGCAGAAAAGCTCCTTATATTGTTAGAACGTATGGAATTATCCCAAGAGAAAAAAACTTCATATACTAGCAGACCTAGAACTGCAAGAGATTCTTTACTTCCACCAAGAGATGTTATTGAAAAAGTACTGAATGTGAATGTACCTGAAATTAGTGAAGATGATGAAGTACCACAAAGGGAGATAAGGAGAGCTTCAGCTGATGTTGAGAAACATATTGAAAACCTTCAGAGGATATTTCAAACATATTGCTCATATGGAGAACCAATGAACACGACTAAGCTTAAGTCTTCGAAGCTTATTAAAATGCTTAAGGATTGTGGTGTACTAGATACTGTTGAATCTACATCTGGTACTGCAGCGATTACTAAAGTTGAGGTTGATATAATTTTTTCTAAACTTACAGGAACTCATGCAAACCCATCAAAAACACCGAAATCAGCCTTTGCCCCAAAAAGTTATTTATCACTTAATGCTAACCAAGTTGGCCGTATGGACTTTTCGCAGTTCCTCAAATTCCTAGAAGTCTTAGCAGAAAAACTTTATCCAGGCCTAAACCTTGACGAAGCTTACATGAATCTTATAGAAAACTGTATCCTCCAACTTGACAATGAAAGTTCCCCACAAAGATGTTTAAATTCACAATATGTCAATACTTTAATGGAAATGCTTAAAGATGAAGATATGATTGAAGCTCTTGGAATTGTTCATAAAATGTTTACTTCCTATTATACTTTCTACGCAGATACTCATGGTTTTATGAATTTCACATCATTTCTTCGTTTTTGTAAAGACTTTCAGATTTTCCCTGATATTATATCAAAAGCTAAACTTCTTAGGTTTTTTAATGCTTTAGCTGGAATTTATGCACAAACTGAAGGACCTGAAAAAGAAGAAAGTGTTATGTCTGAACACCCAAGAGCTCCTGAACAGACAGAAAAAAATGTTATTGATCAACATTTGTTTGTTGAAGCCTTAGCGCTTATTGCTGCTGAGATAAACTATATTAGACCTACTCCTACACCGGTACATAGGATTTGCTATTTGATTGAAAGACTTAATCAGTCAACTGGCCCAAGAATTGTCCTTAATAGTAAGAGTAATTCACAGCCAGCTGTACAGAGAGTTGATATTATCACACCGCTTAGAGAGAGGTACCCAAGTATCTTTGCCCCTCAAGTTTTTGTTGATAAGCCATCATTTGCTAAGCTTATGTCTTAAATGGCTCAGATAATTAATTCGGTATATAGGAATTGTATAAGAAAGTAAGTTTTTTTTTTTTTTGGAGAGTTTATAGAAATTTGTTTATGAGTTTTAGAAATTAGGTGTTGGATTAGAGGAACAGCTTTTAATTATGACTTCTTATAAGATTTTACTAAATATACTTGATATTTTATAAAATCCAGGCCCTGGAATAGGGTATCNTTATGACTTCTTATAAGATTTTACTAAATATACTTGATATTTTATAAAATCCAGGCCCTGGAATAGGGTATCTTTTAAGTTTTTTCTGTTGTTCATTAGCCTTAATACCAAAACTTATTCCCGTAAATTTAGTATTTTGTGTTGTTTTAAAATTTGGATAATAACAACTTGGTCCAGGAGATTTTGATGTTATTTTCATCTGTAATCTAGGTTTAAGTGAATATTTTGGAGCATTTTCACCTAAAGGTAAATACAGATTATAACTACCAGGACCAGGTAAATTTGAAACTCTTCTATAACTATTTTTATCTTTTGCTAAACCTCTAAGTATTGGCCCATTTGATAATTTATATTTTATGAAACTATAGGAGGAGAACCTCTTCCAATTGAATTTTCTACTGGAGATATTTTACCTTGAGTATATTTGTGATAAGGTTATATATCGGCGTAATGATAAGGATTTTTTTTTGTTGGGTTGTAATTAGTTTAGGTAGATTACTTTTAGAATCCATTATATAAAATTTGGGATAAGGAAAGAAATGATAAAGGTGTAAATCAGGTAGAATTTAATGTAATAAAAAAAGTTATATGACTATTTTTTGATTTAATCAATATAACATCTCTATAAAACACATATATCCAAACATATCATAACATCTATACCTAAACTTCAATCAAACCATAATTTCCTAGCAACTTTCCTCTACAGTTAAAATTCCAATAAAAACCCACATATTTCCAAAATCTTATCCATCAATAACCTCTTCAAACAATAAAGCCCTACCGAAAAATCTTCAACTATAAAACGATGAAATAATAAAATTAAAAAATGGGTGCTTGTGCAGCTAAACAAAAGCTTACTAAAAGGCAATTCAATGTCATAGAACTCCCTTATTTCATCTACGTAGACCGATCAGCAAAAGAAATACAAGAAATCTCTTCAACCAAAAGAACCAAAATAGACTTCAACAATCCTTTCCACATTTGCCGAAATTCCATAATAGGTTATTCCCCATTAGGACTGATATACATAATCGGTGGGGTAAAACGCAACAACAAAGCGACAAAAAAAGGCTCAGAACTTAACTTCAAAGAAAAAACATCTAAACCCCTACAAAAATTCCCTCAAAAACTTTTCCAAGGTCAAATTTTATTCAACGGTAGCACCATTTATGTTATAAACTCTCACAATACTTCTATTTACACTCTTAACTCATCATCTAATACTTGGTCTCTATTAAATATTGATTTTCCTTCAAATAGTTCAACAAAAATCCATGATTTCTCTTGCTGTATACATAATAATTATTTATATCTTATTGGAGGTTATTATATACAAAATGATCATAACACTGATTTTTATGGGATAAATTTAGCAAAAGGGGATTTTATTATAAGAAAAACAGCTTTAAGTTTACCAATTAAACTGACAAATCCTAAATGTTTGATTACTAATAATTATAAAATTGTTGGGGGAGGAAGATGTGAAAATGGGAGTATGAATTGTAAGTTTTTTGTTAATACTGGGAATTTTGATGTTTGGAATGTCGTGGAATGTTCAAGTTATGACCCTAGAGATAATTATCCAGCTTTTGATATTGGAGGACTTGCTTTTTTTGTTAGTTACTCTACGGCTTTAGCTTTTAATAATGATGTTTTTGTGGTTTTTAAGATGAAATCTTTGGATAATGAAGATGTAAAAGATCATTTTGAGTCTAAAAAAGAAATAAGTGTGGATACTTTAAAAGGACATTCGACTGATGAAAAAACTTTAAGTAAATCTCCTGAAAAAATAGAAAAATTAAAACCTTCTGATGAAGATTTAATTGAATTCGGGGATATACCTCAAAGTAAATCTAGGAGTTCTTCAGATTCAGAATCTTTTATCTTACGTGCTCGAGTCCTTACCCCAATAAATAGAACATTTCGCGAAACTATATCTTCAATAGAAAGTGGAGATTCTTCTCAAATTCTTTACTCTGATGAAGAAATAAGCATAGAAAACCCACAAGTTGCTAATCAAGACTCAGAAGATAAGTTTATTGAAAATGAAGATGATAATCTAAGTATTAGTGATATGAATGAGAGTAAATATAAATCAAAATCAGCTAAAAATTCTGAAATCACTAACGAACTGAAAATATTATCAAATAAAAAAACTATATCAGATCAACAATTACAGAAAATCCACAACATTGAAATTCTCATCAACTATTCTCAAGCTAAAGAATTCGTAAATTTCATGTTCGAAGTCCTCCAAGTCAAAAGCAACGAAAAACTCCCTGAAAAAATTAAAAACTTCACCTTATACCACTTTGAAAAAATCCTATTAAAATTCAGATACAAACTCTACCCAATCGAGACATTCAAAATTCTCATCCAAGCTTTAGATCTGATTTTTAGGGCAAAAAAACTAACAAAAAAAGAAAAAAAAGCTTTTGAAGAAGTTGTAGGACTTAAAGATAACATCAAATTTATCAAAAAACCCAACTTCATATCAGGGGTTTTATTAAGAGTGAAATTCATAGTCTTAAAAGAAAAGCAAAATTCTTAATAATATGATAAAAAAAACCTATAAATCAATACCACAGTTTTTAACACATTACATAATAAAACATCTGCAGCAAGCGATTTCTCCATTTCGACTTTTAATCAATTCTTGTCTTATAAGCCTTAAACTTTCTATGAAAATCAAGTCTAAATTTGTTTTGTTTTTAGCACTAAGTTCGTAAAACTTACATTTCCATTGAATAGCAACTTTTTGAGCATTTTCATGAAGGACTTGTCTAAAATTATTCGCGTCAAGTTTGTTGCCGACTAGAATCAGAGGGATTTCTATGCAGTTTTTTGTCTTGTGGATTAACTCATAATAATAGTCAAGTTCAGTTAAAGAATTAGATCTTGTTATGTCAAAGACTAATATAAAACCATGAGCTTGGGAGATAAAGTCTGATAAAGATTTTTCATCTCCTGCTGTGTCGATTATGTGTACTGTAATATGATCACCATCTAAAGCTACTTGTTTACGATAATAATCAGACGCTGCTGGCTCATAGTTTTCAGGGAATTGGTTTCTAGCGAATTGTAAGCAGATTGAACTTTTACCTACACCTGGAGAACCAAGAACTGCTATTTTAAATTCTCTTGTGGCTAGAGTATTCATTTTTAAAATTTTTTTACTTGAAAAAGTTTTTTGTATGACTGGGTTTATAGAAGGGGTTTTTGTATTTTTTTTAAGTTTAGGTTTTTGGCTGCTTTGAAAAAAATGTGCAATTTTGGTTTTATATAGGAGAAATCAAAGTTATGGAATATTTTATGTTGTGCATTTAGTTTTTTATTATTTTTTGTATATTTTTCTTAATGATTACATCTTAGAAATAAAACCCTATCATCATTTAAACTTTTTTACAAATCTCATATAAAATCAACTTTATTTTATAAAAAACCTCCTATCAAATCCAAACTTCCTCTTCATATAAACATAAAAATGTTCACAGAATTTTACAGCTTTCCCAAACCCGACCCAAGTTTCAATCTTTTTTTCCTAGAACCAGGAGAGTTTCTCATCTCATCCGCACATTCATCTCTCAGATCATCAGACTTTGAATTGTAATCCCCATTTAGCTCTGAAGGAAAGTTGCATCTTTGCACAAGATCGCTAATATTCCAACCGCAGTTTTTCAAGTCTTCACTAATAAAAGTTAAACTTTCTTCCCCTGAACTAATTTACTCATTTAAATTCCCTTCAGCATCTGCAGCATATTCCCCAAACTCTAAACCAAGAAAATCATTAGGTGAACGTAGTCCTTCGCCATTAACAAAATTTGATAGTCCTTCAGTTCTAATAATATCAATCCCAAGATGTACTTTAATATCAAGATATCCTCCAACACCAGGAATTTCTCATCAATTAACTGAAAACCTAGAATTTCGTATGAATCAAAACGATTTACTTAAATTAAGCACAGAACTTGATATGGTTGGTCGAAGTGGTGAAGAAAAACAAGTAGCTCAGATTATATTTGGTGTTAGGTATAAAGAATTAGTCAATATGCTTTTGAATACTGATGATTTCAATCCAGATGAAATATTGTTAAACCATAAATGCAAAAGGATTTTACCTGAAGGTGAACAATGGGGGGCTTTTGTATTGACTCAAAGTTCAATACATTTTTATGCACTTATGAATTCAAAGCCAAAAGACCCATTGCATATAAACTTTGTAGATATAAATATTTGTACTAAGTATAAATATCAAGCTAAGTCAAATGGATTAAGAGTAGATTTGTATAGTTCTTTATACCCATTATTGTTTATTTTAGAAACTGAAGAACAAAGAGAAGGGATTTATAAGTTTATGCAGAATAAAATTAAATTTAAAAACCCTCTTGAAAACCTTGTGGAGTATATGGACCAATGGGCTTATGGGAAACTCAGTAATTTTGAATATTTAAATGTGCTAAATAATCTTGCTAATCGTACTTCTGTGGATTTTTCTCAATATCCTATATTCCCTTGGGTTCTGACAAAATATCAAAGCCAGGTTGATTTACAGGATTTTTCATCGTATAGGGATCTGTCGAAACATGTTGGGGAATTAGAAAGCTCAAGGCTTGAAAGGCTTAAAGTATTTTTTATTTAGAGATTTTGCAAGAAGAACGTGGCGAATCATTATTTTCATCATTTTATTCAAATCCAAGTATAATTTACTACTATTTTATTCGCACCCTTCCTGAACTTCTAGTCAGAAACCAAAACCAAGTGTTTTTTAATGCAGAAAGACTGTTTACAAGTATAGAAAAATCTTGGATTTCTGGAGTTAAAACAACAGGGGATTACAAAGAATTAACCCCAGATTTTTATTCAAATTCCAGTTTTTTAATTAATTTAAAAGAAATGCAAGCTATTGGGGATGAGACTTTACAAGATATTGAATTACCTACTTGGGCAGAATCAGCTGAAGAGTTTATTTGTATTATGCGTGAAGCTTTAGAAAGTGATTATGTTAGTCAAAATTTACACAAATGGGTTGATATAATTTTTGGATATAAACAAAGATGTGATAATACTCCTTATTCTTTATTTCCTGATACTTGCTATGGGGTTAATTGGGGTACATTAAAGGTTAATTTAGAAAGAGAAGCTTATGAGGTTATTTGTAGAGAATTCGGACAGATGCCGGAACAAATATTTTTTACACCTCATCCTTTGAGGGTTTATAGAAAAAATCCTGTGTTGAATAAACAACCTGAACCTGTTGATGAAACTGAAATGCTTGAAAAATACTTAAATACACTACAGGAAGCACATCAACAGAGAATTAATAATATGTTGGAACAGTATTACAAAGCAAAGAATAAACTTAAAAGCAATCATGAATTGGAATTAGGGAAATTTAATGAAAAAATACTTAAACTTAAAAACCTTATACAAAAAGCGACACAAAAAAACAAAGAAGATTTAAAGTTTGTCGAAGAAAAATCTGGGAATATCCACTCACAAAATAGTTTGGAGATGAGCAAAACAGGGAAAACCCCAAATCTTGCTATTCGTGCACCTGACACTGAAGGGAAAAATTTTAATGATCATGAGTTTAGTAAAACTCGCATTGAAGCAGCTAAGAAAATGCGAAAACTACAAAGTAAAACACCAACTAAACTATTTTAGACAAGATTTAGTAGAAAATTTTAAATATCCTTAGTATTTATATCTAATATTTTATCTTTAATATCATCAATTGATATTTTAACTAAACCATCACACTAGAGAACCAATTCTTCTATTTTTTTCTTATTCAAAACCACAAGGGATAAACTTCCATTTTAAAGTAACCTTTTTTTAAGTTTTTCTTCAATTAAATCCTATAGGATTTTTCATATAAAATTCATAATAAATAGTTAGAAACATTCTACATTTACTTTTTCCTATCATCTACGCAATTCCGATATGATAAAAAATAATGAAATACTATAATTAATCTAAAATATCGACGGCAACGGTAAAAACTTTTCTTCAGGCACATAAGGTTCTACTCCAATATCCTCCAATACAATCTTACTACAATAATTCTTTAAAAGTAACCATTTCAATGAGCATGATTCATCGTGTTCTTCACTATTACAACACTTGAATCCAAACTTTTTAATCAGTTTTTCACAGTCAAAGTCGCTAAATAGAAATTCTACATAATAAAAATAAGATTCTCTTGTTTCTATTTTCTCCAAATAATCTTGACAGAATTTCGCATTAAAACTCCTTTTAAGATGATCAATTCTCATTTTCTTTCTCTTCATTATTTCGTTAACTGGACCAACTTCTACTGGAATAATTTCTGAAAGTATGTCCTTGTATTTTAGGAATGTATTCACAAGTAGACCCCAATATATTCGCTTACAATTAGGATAAGTGGTATTTTCAATGAGGTCTTTAACATAGGTTTCATTGGCCATGATTTGTCGCAAAGCACGTTTGTGACCACGGACCAATTTACATCTAATGTACTCTTTTTTAGGGAATTTTCGACATCCTTTTGAGATAAACTGGCTTCTAATCTTGGTTTCAGCTTTGACTTTCCTTGAATTTATGTTTTTTATACTCGGGTTCTCAAAACAGTTAGGATCGATTGATTTGATTCCTTTCATTAATTTATTATATATCATAGTATCCGTTTCAGACTGAAGTAGAATACCATATTTTTCTATCAAACAACAAGAACTTATATTTAAACTTGAGCTTAGTCGTAAATGAGGCCAAAGAAGTGAATTTTTTGCATGAGATTCCAATTTTAAGTTCCTTGACCAAGGAGGAACATATTTAGCAGTTTTCACTATATTTGAAAATTTTACAAAATCATCAGAAAAGAACAATCTAGAAATCTTTTAATAATTTTTGAATCGCTCATAATGTTTTTGTAAAAGAAAAAGACTTTTTATCACAATTTTAGTAGGTTTAAATCGACAATTTTTCTGATGCTATAAGACACAAAGGAAAGCCTAGTTTAAAAATAAGAAATAGAACTTTGAAAGGGTATTTGTGATAAAACTAAGAAAAGGATTTTGTAAATTAAGAGTTGGAGCCTGAATATTGGATTAAATGAGTAAATTTTTGGAAAATATAAATTTTTAAGAAATGCTATAAGGATCCTCTTTTGGACAAAATTTTACAAAATTTTGCTTATCAAAAGATAAAAATTCAAGATTTTCTCTACTTTTTGTTATAATTTAACTTGAAATGATTAGATAAAAGTTTTTCTGTCGTATAAAATTTTTATGAAAGAAATCAGAATACCCATGATGATATGAAATAGACTAAAATAGAATCACGAGTTTAATAGGGTAGTTAAAATGAAATACTCTTTAAAAGATTAGGAAAAGTGAATTTTATATGAGTATTTGTGATATTTCAAAACAGAATTTCTCAAGTTAGACCAAATGAACTTTATTATATAAATTATTATAGGTATAATAATTTACACAATCAAAATAGGAGTATATATAATAATTATTAGTATTTATTAAGAAAATTTATATGTTTGATCATATGGAAAATCAAATAATTTCATTATGTCTTTCTTAAATATGAATTTGGGATGTTGTTTGGTTAGATTTTTATCTATACAAAATGTATTAAGATTTAGATAAAAGAACTCAGAATATTGAAAGAATCTTGAAAACTAAAAATTATGTTTTAGGATTAAATTTAAAGCGAAAATGCTGATTAAAAATTATGATTTTCTAAACGAGACTGTATGGAATGATTTAAAAGAATACGTTTTGTCTAAAACTTGATTATTATTTAATAGAATATATTGTATAGTTTTTTGTAGTGTCTTAGGGAAAAATACAAATTCTATAAGATATATTTACGAAAACAAAAATGTCACTTAAGTTAAAGGAACGAGTAGAACAACTTTTAATGCAAATTTTATTACAAAAGCTGATAAAAAATATAAACAAAGAAAATCTTCAGTCATAAAATCAATTGATTTCACACAAGAGAATCATAAAATTTGATATTCAAATATATTTTGAATGCTTATAGTAAAATATAAATATTTAAGTGTTTTTTTAGTTAGTAAAAGTTAGAGTATTAATAAAATAAGTCTTCAATTTCAAAGGATTCTCAGAATACTATATTTAATACCTAGGATTTGGAAGTGATGATTTAATAAAATATTTTCAAATTATGTATTATGTTTAATATATTAACCTAATAAATACTATAAATTTCCAAGATTTAAGGTTAAATAGTTGTTTACTTAATAATTTTAGAAGATAATCATATGTCTTTATTATTTAGTCAACTCTTATATATTTTTTTTTAAATCTTTAGTTAATCAATTAGAATCACAATTTATAATGCTTTTAACTTAGCGATCCTAAGCAATTTTTTAATAATCTACTTAAATAATCCACCTTGATCACTTAAATTTTGGGAAAATTATAACTAAAGGGTAAAATTCCTTGCTTTAAAAAAAAAATATGTTTTTTTTAATTTTCTTTAAGAATTTGATGCTGAAGGATTGTAGGGCATTCTATTAGGTAGCTAGGACTTTCTAAGGAAATAAGCTTTCAATATTAAAGCTTTGCTTTTAAGTTTAAGACAATTTATTAAAAAATATGCTTAACAAATATTAACAGTGTAAAAACAGTTTAGTTGAATAAAAAACTATAGTTTAAGCTTAGCTGGCCTCAAAAATAAATCTGTGGAAAATTGGCATAGCTTAGATAGGGTATAATGTATGCTAAGGTTTATAAATACTTTATAATTTGTCTGTAATTTAGAAAATTACTTTAAAATCTGACTTTAAAAATCGAAATAGCAATACCTTCTTTCTGTTTGATTAATTTAAATCCAATCTATTTTGTTATTATAATAATAATGGACAAGAGTTGTGGAGTACCTGACTGCCCTAGAATAGCAATACTTAAATGCAATTGTAAAGAACAGTACAAATTCTGCAAGTCTGATATGAAAAAACACTCAGCAGTTGCAGGATGCTACTACAAGTCATGTGATGAAGCCCCTGTGATGCTCGAAATAAAAGACAAGGAAAATGCTTTCGATAACCTGAGCTCAGAAATTATTCAGTTAGCCAATAATATGATTATTGAAATCAAAGACTCCCTTGAAGAAAATTTAGTTTATATCCAAAAGAAAAAAAATCAAGCAAATAATGAAAATGAACAAGTTGATAATTTAGTATCATGGGCAAAAAGCTTTAAACTTCTCAATAGGAATAAATCTGATTTTATTATCAGCATTAAAAATTTATTATCCATTAATCAAAATTCATCAAACGAATTCATTGATACCGAAAAACCTAAAAATAAAATCGAAGTGGAAGAAATGCAAAAATCTTTGGAACAAGCTAATTCAAAAAATGAAGTTTTAGAAAATGAAATTACTAAATGTAATAAAACTATTAAAAATATGCAAGAAAAAATTAAACTATATGAAAACTATTTAGAATCGAAACAAAGTTCTTTAGATCAGGCTAATACTAGGATAAGAAAATTAGAAAGTGATATTGCCGCTGAAAAAGCTAAAGAAAATGATGAACAAAATCAATGTAAATTGTATGCTGGTAATTTCTAATAAGCTCAATTTAGATTAAAAGATGTTGGCAAAAAAATTGATTATCTAATTGAAGAAAATTATAGCAACTTTAAAAAAAATATTATTGATACAAGCAGTTCTATTTATCATATCAATATGAGTAATGACGCAAAATATATTTTCATTTGTAATTATTAAGCAGATTGTATACTTTACACAGGTAAGTTATATTCAGGTATCTTCTAAACAGATTGTATGTTATATTCAGGTATTTTCTATAAAGACAGTATTTTATATTCAGGTATTTTCTACACAGAGAGTATGATATAATTAGGTATCCTTTACAAAGCTTGTATGTTATATTAAGGTATCCTCTAAAACAGATTGTATGTTATATTCAGGTATCCTCTAAACAGACAGTATGAAATATTTAGGTTTCCTCTAAATAGGGAGTATGTTATATTTAGGTATCCTCTATATAGTTTGTATCCTCTACATAGTGTGTATTTTTTATACAGTTTGTATCCTTTACATAGGTATGTTATATTCAGGTATCCTTTACACAGACAGTATCCTATATTCAGGTATTTCCTATATAGAACGTATCCTATATTCAGGTATTTTCTATACAGCTGGTATCCTCTACGCAGGTATGATATATTCAGGTATCCTCTATACAGATGGTATCCTCTATATAGGTATTGTATATTCAGGTATCTTCTATACAGATAGTATCCTCTATATAGAAAGTATTTTCTACACAGGTATGACATATTCAGGTATCCTTTACATAGATTGTATTGCATATTCAGGTATCCTCTACACAGTTTGTATCCTCTAAACAGGTATGATATATTCAGGTATCATCTATATAGGTATTTATATATGTAGTAAGAATTTATAATACTGAGACTAAAGCTATTGAACTAGATGAGGATTATGAATCGAATGAATCTAAAAGATGGAAGAGCTTATTATATCCAGAGTGCAAATTTTAAGCAATAAATTTATTAGGAATAGATTAGATAATAGATTAGTTAATAGTATTTTTGAAGTTTTTTTAAGTTCATTTTTTTTTATCTAATTGCAGAACTGTAGTTTTGAAAAAGGTCAGTTCATTTATTTCTAATGTTAATTTTTTAATAGATATAGATGCTTAATAAGGAGTTAGAGTTTTACAGTAATCTCTCTGTAAAAAGTTAGGGCAATTCAACTCAAAGTTATGATTATTAATTGCAATGTGTTTAATAATTTATGAATAACTAGTTTAAGTTATTTACTTTTTCTAATTGTGCTGCTCATAATAAATTAGAAATTTTGATATTATTATCTAATCTACTTATAATAATAAGATCTCAGAAGTTTTATTATAGATAGCCAACTTTGATATATATTTTACTAAGGAGTAACATAAAAAAATAGTCAAGATAATAAGCTAGATTAGCCAAATAAAAGTATATAAGCATATAAACTAAAAACTAGAATTGGATTTTCAGTGGAATCTGTAGAAATTATTCATATAGTGATTTATTAATATTAATCCTAAAAAAGCTTCTAGTCTCTTTTGTTGCAATTAAAATTTTATTATTTTTGTAAGACATCTTTTAAATCATATTGATTTTTTGAAGGTTTTTTATAATCTCATAAATCTCTTATAAGCATTTCCATTGATATCTAAAAATTACTATAAATAACAATAGTTTTTTCCTGTCATAGACTGAAAATATGAATTCTAATCCTAGCTTTTTCTAAATATAATTTTTACTAACAACAAACTTAATTTTATTCAAATTAAATTTTTGGAAGAAGCCCATTTCTCGAAGCTAAAATATACTTAATCTCTCCAACATATACTCTTTGAAGTGTATAGTCCCCAGCTTCAATATTCAACGTATTATTTTTCTGTAGTCTTATAACATTAACAACAAAAATGCCCACATTTGGATCAAATCCAGTTTCTTTCAAAAACAATTTCGCCATACTTGGAATGTTTTTTTCTTGATTTAAATTATAAACATGAATCCTATCCGAAGGTAAAAATACTCTATACAAATGCCTTTTACCTAATTCTTTACTTCCTCTTATTGGCAATACCCCCTGAAGTTTATCATAAAATTTTTCAAGATCGTTATATTGTTTTGAAAATAAACTTGGAGCAGCAGCAGTACAACCTTTTAATGTAAAATAAAAACTAAAAGGGGAATAATATGGTTGTGCCCAAAGTAAATTTTTGTTATGGTAAATCTTAAGAGTGATATCTTTAATTGCATCATTAAGAACAATTCCAAGCTTCTCATTACGATTATTAGGGTTTATTGCTAAAGCTCCCATGGCAATAATATATTGGTTGTTTGATGAATGATCATTTTCTAGGTATTCATACTGATAAAAACATAGATAAACAGTTCCAGATAAGCTTTTATTAATTTTATCTCTAGCTAAGATAACAACAACTCTATCAGCTTGAGGATCATAAAGCTTTCTTGATAGTAATTCTTGATTAAAACCTAAGGATGAACTATAAATATGAATCATTTCACAGACTAATGAGTCTTTATCGATATAAGAAAGTGATTGGAAATCTAAGTAGCATTCTAATAAATAGTTTTCTACTATAGGACTGTGAAGTTTTTGCTTTTTTTCTTCCATATTTACTTAGGAAAGTTTCAGAATAAAAGTTTTTTGTTGATAGGATTATTATAATAGATTTTTTTTTTATAATGATTTATATAGGTTGATAATTCATGGATATTCACATTTTTATGATGTCTATATGTTAATTCAGCTTTTATATAATTTAATATATAAGCTTATAGGTTTCGATTTAAAAGGTTGTGATTTGTATTTCATGTAGGAATTATTATAAATTTAATCAAAATTTGCTTTGCTGAGTTTTTAGAATTATGAGAAATATACAATCTTTATATGAAGGTAATTTTTTATGTACTTTAAAATAAAACAAGAACTTATTTTTATCAACCTAAAAAAAAAAGGCAATCAATCTTATGAAATCTATCACAACACACACATTCTTATCAAAATATCCTGATCCAAAAAAATTTCATAATTTTTTCTTCATATGAAAATTTAAATGGATTTAATAAACCGTTAATGGAAATGAGTACTCTTTCAATTGAACTTAGTGAAGTATTTTGCCAATGGTTGAAAGATCCTTCACAAATAAACTGCCGTATTTCAATCAAAAGCAAAATCCAAGTTATAAAATATCAACAACAAGTAACGATTCAACTTATCAACCCAAATTCATCAGACCAAGTACATATATTAATCCAAGAAGACAATATTGTCTTAGGATCTCTTACTGTAACTTTAGAATGGATGTTTGGCTCAGTCCTAAGCAAAGACTTAGATGAGTGGATAAACATAGAAGTCCCTGTTGAAAGTATATTGTTAATCACAAAGCAGCAAGTTAAAGATATTGATGCTAAGTCATTAAGAATTAGACTAACAGGAAAGCTCTTATCACCAGAACCTTTAAAAGTTCAAAACCAATCAGATCCTGATCCTATTCAAACTCCAACATTTGAATCTTTATCTCCATTGAAAAACATAGCTAAAGATGCAAGCCCAGAAGTCTCTTCTCCAGTTTATGAAATCAAAGTTGAAACAGTAGAAGAAAAAAAAGAACAGTCACATGCAGACCATAGGAAAATGCCAAGTGAAGCTGATAGTTTAGAAAAAGAGCCACAAGACTCAAAGCCAGGGCATTTAAAACCTTTAGATTTATCAGAAAAAAATCCATCAAGTGCTTTACAACAACCTGAAACTAAATCCCCAAGTATAAAAAGCCCATTTAAATCCCCAAGATCAAAAAGCCCTCCAGCAAGGACAGAAAAGTTATCACCCCCAACAAGTCCCAAAGCTTTATTTGTAGCAAAGCCGGCACATGAGAAAAAAAGTCCTCAGCCTGATCAGAAAAGTATGAAATCTCCAAAAGGATCTCCTGAAAAGCCAGAAGTTCAAAAAAAACCAGTTTCCCAATTCACATTTTCAGGTGACCAAGAAAGTCCATCAAAAGTTGTTGAAAATGACCAAAAAAAAATCGCAGATGAATCCTTAAGTATTGGTTCATCTGAACTTAGTAGCGAAAATGAAGAAGAATCACCAACACAAGTGACTAGAGCAAGACCAATGAAAATAAACTTATCAGCTGAGTCTATTACAAATCCTTGTGGATACTTAAGAAATGTTGTCAGAGTTGAATGGCATTTAAAAACTATCATGAGCATATTAAGTAAACTTAAAGAAGAAATGGGTGGACAATTTTTAAAACTTATTGAAGAATCTACTAGAAGAGATTCTAGAAGCCCAACACGATCACCTTCAAGAAAACTTACTAATTCTGGCCTTAGGACTCCAGGATTAGCTCAGAGATCTTTGAATGCTAGTGTGATTTCTAGTTTTAGGGTTGAAGAAGAAAATATATTAGATATTCCTGGATATGTTGATGTATTTTTGGATAGACTTTCTATAAAAAATGCTGATATAATGAGTACGTGTGTGGTTGGGCTTATAGCTAAAAATACATTTGGATTAGTTCAAAGTAGAGAAATCGACCCTACTAAAGATGCGATTAGTCAACAGGAAAAAACAAAGAATATGATCAATGATTCAATGAAAGCTACCTCAGCTGAATTCGCACAAGAATGCGATAATTTTGATGTTATGATCAAAAGGCTCAAAGACGAAATCAGTTCGATTTCCTACACCATCGAATCAACCAAGAAAAAAAGCCAACTACTCGAATACGAGAAATCCACACACGAGAAATCCCTTGAAAAACTCAAAACCGAACGTGAAGAAATCCTAAAAAAATACAACGCAACTTTTGACCTTGACACCATCAAGCAACTGCGAAAAACTAATGAAACCTTAGAAAAAGCAAGAATCGACATGGAAGAAAAACTTAGTGGTTATGCTATTCAATACAAAAGTATATTCGAAGGTTCATCAGCTCTGCAAAACAAATTTATTGAAGAAAAAACATCATTACTAAGCGAAGTTAAAACTCTAACATCAATAACTGACAACATTGAACGTGAAAATCAAAAACTTCGTTCAGAACTTCAAGGGTTGACAGGGTTTATTTATGTTGATGATGAGTTTCGTAAAATGCTCGCTAGTTGTCAAAGTAATTCTCGTTCACACAGTTTAAATATGGATTCAATTCGTACCCAATTAACATATTTACGTTCACAAAAAGAAGATCTGGCTAATGATGCAGGTATTCTTCAACAGAAAATCGAAGCTGAAACTAAACGTGTAAAAACATCGCAAAGTGGATGGAATCGTGAGATTGAAATGAACAATGAAATCATTTTAAATCTGAATAAAGACTTCAAAAAACTTAAACAAGAAGTTAATTATATTGAAGATGTTTATAGTAAAAAAATAAATGTCGAAAATGCTTTTGAGATTATATCAAATAAAGCTAAACATAATCAAGAAACTAAAGATCAGTTGATAAGTGAATTGTCGTATTTTTCTGATTTTGTGTTTTCATTAAGCCAAACTTTTTTGCAACAAAAGAGGATATTTGAAAAAGTAAAATCAATTGTTTCAGAGAAGGAAATGGAAGTAGAAGCTATGAGAACAGCAGTTCATGAGATTAAAAATAGTAATCCTGTATATTTCCCTGTTGGAGATGATATTATTGATCAAGCAATTGCTGATTATTTTAATAGTAGAGATGATGTATTGATTGTACCTTTTGTAAGAGAGTCTTATGGAGTTTATTTATATGGATCTAAAAGGGTTATGGTAAATATTGAAAGAGGAAAACTTATTGTTAAAGTAGGAGGTGGGTTTTTACCTATTGAAGTGTTTATTGATAATTATACAGATGTGGAACTTGATAAATATGATAATAAGAATGTTGAAGTCAGTCCACAGATGAGGAAATTTATGGCGAAATGGGTTGGAGGGTTGAATCCGAGACAAATTTCGCCTGAGAAAATGAAGGAAGGGTTGGTTAAAGCTATGGAAGGACATAAGTTTACTCAGGCTTATGGGGTTAAGGATGCTAGGTCGGTGGTGATAGCGAAAAAAGCTCATGAGGATTTTATAACACCTGATAGGCCGGAGACCCCGATTATTGAAGAGGATATATAATGTTTAATTTTGATTAGGATTTTTAAATTTAAGATTGGGTGTAATTTTTTTTTAGTTTTTTTTAAACTGGGTGTTAGGGTGTTAGATTTTTTTTTTTATATTTTAGTGTATATGATATAAGTAAAAACTATGATTTACTAGTTTAAAACAAGCATTTTCTATACAAAATAAAAGTTTTTATATAAAATTATCTTACAATCACAAGAATAACAACAAGAATTTTATATCCTAACCAAAAACTGTTCTATTCTTTTAATATTTTTACATTTATAATGGATACTCTTTTTGGGTTCGTAGGGAAGGATTATGTAATTGTCGCTGCAGATCGAGCTGCACAGTTCTCAATAGTTAAACTCCTTGACTCTGATGATAAAATCACTGAACTTGATGGGAACAAGCTCCTTGCTGCTGGAGGGGATACTGCTGACAGAATTAACTTTAGTGATTTAATGCAAAAAAACATTCACTTATATTACTATAGAAATTCAGTAAAACTTACAACTCAAGCTACAGCGAATTTTATTAGAACTGTTATATCAGAAAACCTTAGAAAAAAACCAGCTTTTGCAGATCTTTTAATTGGAGGTGTTGATAATGAACCAGAACTTTATTATTTAGACTATCTTGGGGTTATGCAAAAAGTTAGAAAAGCAGCTCATGGTCATGCTGGGCATTTTTTGTATGGACTTATGGATAATTGGTGGAAACCAGTAAGGATTATTTTAGGATTTAACTTTGGATGAAGGGAAAGAAATTGTTTGGAAGTGTATACAACAGGTGAGGACAAGGTTTTTGATAAACCAGAGAAAGTTTGTTGTGAAAGTTGTTAGTAAGGTAATGAATATGTAGGACGGAATCACACTTTTGGATTTTGATTAGTTGATTAGTTAGATTTTAACTTAGTTTTTTGAATGATAAAGGAATTCAGAGATTTTTTTTTATGGAATATCGATGATTTTATTATGTTTTTTGATAAATGATTAGGTAAATTGTAAATAATTAATAGGATTTTAGATTGTTTGTATGAAAGATAATTATTTTTGATAGATAAATATATATGAACTCTTTGTGTGTTTATATAAAATATATTTTTTAAATGAACGGGTTTTGCTTGTATGTAAAAATTGCGGTATTTATGTAAAATCTCTCATCAAAAAATCTTTAGAAATTATCCTAATGAAAATTAGATTTTTGTCCTTGGCCTTTATAGGTAAAAATCATATAGGCAGTCTATTGATTATTATCTAAATTCTAATATGAATTTATTGGATACTTAATACATGTATGGAAGTCAAAAATATTATAATAACAATTTACGCTTACCGAGTAATTTTTTTATATATGGAAAATCGCTGGGTATAATTTTTTTATACTTTTTATTAGGTAAAAAAAGGATCTCCAGCTATAGTTTACTTTACAACTAAGGTTAAAGAGTATTGTGAGAAAATGATGAATATTTTTAAGATGGGAAAGCCGAAAAAAATAAGTTTAAGACAGTGAAGCTTTTAAGAATATAATTTATAGTATTTTGCAATTTTTTATCAATCCACTTAATAACCTTTTAATATATTTCACACTAAAACTATCACATTTACATAATTACTAAAAACCCCAAATCATCCAAACGTCATTTCCACACAAAATCCCAAAAATGATTTTTCTCCCAAAACCTCAACCCTCAAAAATCCTAGGCCAAAAATGCTTCCATCCTCTAAAAGCCCCTTCAAAAACCTAATTTTCTCTCTAAAACCCACACAAACCGAACTACCATTTTATTTAAACTTTAACGACTTTTTTATAATATCATGGTAGAAAGAGTATCTCAAAGTCCCGGATTAACCCGTGAGCGTATCTACACAAATTTCTATAGACTAGACAGGTCTCCTATAAACAACATATCAATCTATTCTTACAGCTTTGCCCCAGATATTGAAACAGACAATCGAACATTACGAACACAACTACTAAATAAAGTTCGACCTAAAATAGAAGAAAGAATTGGTATGTTCATAAGAGCAGGTAATACTTTATATTCAAAAGTTCAAATAAATGACCCATTTAGTGTACCTGTTTTGAGTCATGATGACACAGAATATATTTTAATCATAACATGGGCAGGGTTAGTTACAGGGGAAAACGTTGACTCATATAGAATGTATGCGAATTCCGCTTTAAAGAAAATGCTTCAATGCCTAGACTTAAAACAAGTGACGAAAATGCCTAAATATTATGATGTTAGGCAAACCCAAAGAGTCGAACAGCATCATTTAGAAGTCTGGAGAGGCTACACGGCAAGTTTTTCCCATCACTTAAAAGAAATGCTTTTAAATATCGACTTTTCAAGTAAAATCATAAGAGACACAACCGCTCTTCAAGCTATGGAAGAAATCCGCAATCGTTGCAGAGGGGAAAACCTCGAAGCTTGTCTTGCAAATGAACTAGTCGGCCAGATCGTTATGGCAAAATATGGTAATTTCAAATGTTATAAAATCGAAGGGATTCTCATAAACGAAAACCCAAGTATGCAATTTACAACAAAAGAAGGTTCAATTTCATATATAGAATACTTTAGAAGAAAATACAACACAAATATTCGTTTTGCAAAACAGCCTCTTATAAAAAGCTATGCTGAAAAAGGTGCTAAAGAAATCAAACTTATCCCTGAATTATGTGTTTTAACAGGAATATCTGAAGATATTAAAAGAGATTATAGAGCTATGAATGATATTGCAGCTTTTACAAGACTTGAACCTGCAAGAAGGTTTGAAGTATCAACAGTACTTTCAAACAGATTAGCTAGTGATATAAAATGTCGAAGTATATGTGATGAATATAATTTACATGTAGACCCTGTGCCTATTGTTGTTGATGGATTTAGATTTGATGCTGAAACTATAAAAGTTGGGGAAAAAAACTCAGACTTTGTTGGTGTTGATAAAAGAGGATCTTTTATGATAAAAGGGTCTATATTGAAAGCTATTGAAATTAGCAACTGGGCTGTTTTGACAACGGATAGAGATTCGAGTAATAGAGATAAACTTATTAAAACACTTGTAAATAAAGCTGGGCAAATTGGGTTGAAAATCGGTCCTGCTATGACATATGAGTATCATCCTAGAAATGTTCAAGGGATTATTAGGAACTTATCTAACCCACAAAATGGTCCAGTGCCGCAGATAATATTGATTGTCGTTGCCCCGAATGATAAAAAAGTATATAATGATGCAAAAGCTACATGCGCTTTAAACCTCGGTATTCCAACTCAATGTTTGAAATCCAGCAACTTATCTAATGCAAAAAAATTCGACTCTATCATGTCAAAACTCATCATCCAAATGGCAGTCAAAACAGGGTCCCTCGCTTGGAGTAACCTTTACCCAGTTTCTAATTTACCAAATAAAACTATGGTTGTAGGCATAGATGTCTTCCATGATACAGTCCAAAAAGCAAAAAGTGTCTTAGGTTTTGTAGCTTCAGTTCATCCTCAATTTACAAATTATTACAACACAACTCGAATCCATGAAAAAAGTGGTCAAGAAATTGCTGGACATGTTGGAGACTGTATGTTAGAAGCCTTACAAGCTTTTTACAAGGCTACAAGAAATCGTTTTATGCCTGAAATGATTGTCGTTTTTAGAGATGGTGTTGCTGATAGTCAGATTAAAGCAGCAAAAGATGCAGAAGTTAGAAGTATCAAACAAATTATTCTCAGTAATTTTCAAGGATATACGCCAAATCTTGTTTATGTGATTGTTAATAAAAAAACTAATGCGAAACTTTTTTCTGCTGGACCTGGAGGATATGTGAATCCACAGCCTGGGACAATGGTTAATTCAATGATTATTCCTGAAGATCAGAGTTTTTATTTGATTTCACATTATGTTACTCAAGGAATGGCAACACCTACGTTGTATAGGATTATTGATAATGATGGGAATGTGGATTTGATGGTTATTGCTAGACTTGCTTTTAAATTGTGTTATATGTATTATAATTGGAGTGGTGGGATTAAAGTCCCTGCTCCAACAATGATGGCGCATAAACTAGCGTTTTTAGTTGGGCAGAGTGTACATCAGACTCATCTTGAAGAACTTAGATTGTTACCGTGGTTTTATTAGCGTAAATAGAGTATTTAATAGTTATGATTATGTGTTGTTAAGAGTATTTTAATAGTATATGGGAAAAATATACAGGTAGAGGTTATTAACAAATATATTTTCCTGATGTTAAAAAATCGTATAATGTGTTTTTAATATAGGCTGATATATAATATTTAAGTTTACTAATGATTTACAACCCAAAAGTCTTTTACCGTATTTTTATTTTATTAACTAGTACTTCCCTTAATCTTTATATTTATCTATATCTTCATTTCCTATTTTCTCAAGCATCATCTCATTAATATTCTCATTTTCAACAAGCCACTTATTAGTTTTTTCTAACCTATCAACTTTTAAAGTCAGCTTATCAACATTTTTCATCAATTTACCTTTCTTACTTTTTAGCTTTTTAACCCTATTCTTCAGTTTTGTTATTTCATATTCTTTATCTTGTATTTTTTCACTCAAAATTTTATTTTCACTTTCAAAATCCTTCGTATTTTCTTCTAAATCTTTACATTTTTGTATTTTCATCATAAGTTTCCTGCATTTTTCAGTTAGTTTGTTATTGTTTATTTCCAATTTCTTCATAGAAACAGTTAAATTTTCAACTTCAGAATTTTTTTCATCGATTTTTGAAGCTAATTCTGATATTTTCTCATTATAATCTGAGCTTTCAAATACATTTCGGGATTTTTTCTGCAAACTTACTGAGTTTTCTTGTATTGGAAAAATATTATCCGATATTTTTAAGTTCATTTTGCCCGCTTCATTAATTTGCATGTTTTGGTTTTCGAGTTTTTCAATGATTTTCATAGATTTTTTAAGCTGTTTTTCAATTTCGCGTAATTTCGTGCTTTTTTCTTCAAACAATAAAGCTAAACTATTTTTCTCATATAAAACCGTGTCTAATTTTGATACCAAATCAGTGTTTTCTGCTTTTAAATCAAGGTTTTCCTTTAAATTTTTCTTGTATTTGTCATCAAGTTCCTCATATCCACTACTTTGAGCATCTTCATTGCATATTGAATTTTTTCCTGTTGTTTTATTAGAATCAGCATTTTCTTCATTAAAAACCATAGGCTTTATGAGCATTTTTTGGCCAATTTTAATAATTTCCAATATTTCATGTGCATCTTTTATCTTGTCTTCAATTTTGCCAAGTTTCAAATTAGTTTGATCTTCGATATTTTCACTATTTTTTTCCACAACAAAAGCAAAATCCTCTATTTTCTTCTTAACCAGGTTAATTTTCTGTTCTTTTTCATTAATTTCTTTAACCAACAGGGTATTTTTCCTATTACTCTCATCGATTTCCCCTTTAGCCCGACAGTTTTCCTCTATCACCTGAGCAATTTTCTCTTTCATCACAGCATTTTCCCTATTCAAAGCATCAAACTCCTCATAAAGCCCATGATCTTTCCTACACATCCTATCATACCTCTTCACTGATTCCTCAAAAGCTTGTATTTTATCTAAAAAACTCTTATATAATCTTTTATCATCAAATAAACTCAATCTACTCACTTGTTCTCTAGTAAAATTCATACTTTCTATAGCCATTCTTAAACTTATCATCAATGCATTATTATTATCTGCTTTCTCTTGTAATACAATCCTTTCTTTAACCAATTCTCTATATTTTTCTAATAATTTCTCATAATTAATTTCTGTTGTTTTATATTTTTGGATAATTTTCTGACACAAATATTCAAGGTTACTGATTTTTATATCAAATTTTGTTAGATAATGATTTGATGCTTCAGACAGTTTTATTATTTGGAAAAAGAATTTTTCTTGGAAGTTTTTCATTTTAACTATAGCGATTTCTTGATTGAATTTAGAGGTTTTTAATATTGATGGGTCTAATTGTAGTTGATAATCTTTTGGGGGTTTTTCTGAATCGGTACTTGTAAGATTTATTTCTTGTTCAGAGTATTTATTGAATTCTTGCATGTTTTCAAGAATTTTGAGATAGTTGGGATCTTTGAGATTGTGCAGGTAATTGGGAATGGAGAGTTGGGGTTTAAGTTTAGAAGAAAATGTATTAGGAATTTCTTCTAAGCTGATTTCGTGTTCTTCGCTTAGTTCGATTATGTTTGGGAAGTTTTTTTCCATTTTAATGAGAAATATAAAGGGGTTTTAAAGAAAAGATAAAATGAAGGATGATTTGATTAGTGGATGTTGGATTTGGATTGTTTTGATATTATTTTTGTGTAAGGGATTTTATGAGAATATTACTAGGGATATGATTTTTATTAAACTAAAGAGTGAATTTATAGTGGATTAAGAATTTTTCAACTTGAATCATCATAAAATATATCTGGGGGTTTTTAAACTATATTTATTGCTAGAAGAAAATGCTGATATTTTTATTATTGTTATAAGCTTGTTATTTTGTTAAAATATAGACTTATTTTATTAAAACTACCCAATTTTATAACCTCTGTTTTATAGTTATTATTGATATAAAACAATTCATATAGAAAATTATTATTAAATTCAGGTTCAGATCTATATGATGATGTTGATTTTTTTCTTTATAATATGTCCGACCCGAATATGGTTATGCAAGACTCATTACTAGATGAATTAAGAGATCTAGAAGTGTGAATTTTATATAGGAAATATAATAGAAGTCCTTCACCAGAGTTCAAATTGAAAGGAGGACTTGATGCAGAAAAGGTCAAAGAAGCTGCTCAAGAATGTGAGAAATGCCCAGATATATGCAACGAATCAGAAATGCTCACTTTTATTATTGATATGCATCAAAAAATCAAATAATAATAGTTAATTTACCTCGAAAATCCTTATGTCCTGTTAAATATTCAACAAAATAATTGTATTGATGGATAATTAAATCACATAAAAGTTGATAATTTTCTTATGGTGAATAATCTTTGCTTATATACATTTTCTAATAAAAATAGCATTTATAAGACCTAAAAATTATATGTTAAGGATTATATAAAAACTATATAGTTATTTCCTTTATATAATCTAATAAACACTCAAGATCTAATATACAATTTAATAATTTTATATAAGAATAAAAAAATTAACCATACGAGCAATTCACAAATCCTAAAGATTACATAAAATCTATTAACCCATACAATTAACTACCATACCTTAATTCCCTCATAAACCTTTGCCACGGCAACAATTTTTCTTGAGATTCTTCAGGAGACTTTATAACAATAATTGTAGGGCTAGTCATTGGTTCTGGACTATGTGCTTTACTATGCATAGTATGAATAATGCTATGAAAAGTATTAGGTGTAGGAGATCTCGCTTCTTCTTTCCAATTACCAGAAGTCACTACTTGTGAATAAGCATTTGCTGAAACAGGTTTTAATACGCTTTGCTTATTTGAAAAAGTACCAGGTTTCAAATCAACACTTGTATACTTTTTTTGACTTTTACTTCTTGTTGATGTATTTAAATTAATAACACCCTGTACTTGATATTCACTCATAGTTCCATGCTTGCTTCTAGTTGACACAAAACTACCGTTAATAGCATAAGCACGGCTCATTATATTAGAAATATCTTTACGTTCAGGACCTTTTCGTAACAACGGGGATTCAACTAGTTCTTTTCTTATACAATTTGAATATGTTGCATATTCAGTTGATATTTTTTCATTTTCTGACTTACCTGGCTTTCCACCACCATGATCAGGAGTGTCAAATCTAGAATACATATCTTGATGAGATGTTGTAGCTTTAGTTCTTCTACAGCTTGAACTTCTTAGAATTGCTTGGTTTTTGGGTTTGGTATTCATGTCTCCAATGTTTTTTAATAGAGGTCTTCTAGACCCATATCCATGACTGTTCATATTTATTTCTCATAGTTTGATGCTTTTTTTTTTAATATTGTGAGATGATCTTTATTATAAGGGTTTTGTTATGATTTTATAATTACTTAGCTGTGATAATATTTTGTTAATCTTGATAAACAATGAAAAGGAAATTTCTATATTTTTTTTAGAATATCCTAACTTTTGTTGTATACTTTTTACTATATATCAATTAGCATATATCAGAAGTTTATTTTATATATAAAATATTTATTAAAAAATCATCCAAAGACAACTTAACTACCTTAAACCTATTTCTAAATTTCCAACAACCCTATTAAAAAAACTATTAAAATTCTTATGACCTTGTTATTTACCTACTTTCTTATTAAGCTCTGTTAAAGTTTTCATGATATTATTCCTAAGTGTCAACTTTTCACTATAAAACTGTAAAAGTTTTTCATTAAAAGGTTGTGTGCACTCATAGAATTTCTTAAGCGAATCCAAAGTTTCCTGCGACTTAACGTTCCATTCAAATTCTCCTTCTGGTCTTAATGAATAAGGTATAGTATTCCAGCACTTAGTATTTTTATCTAAAATCAGTTTGTCCATTTTTCTCGTCAATTCCAAATTCGCCAGCAGGTAATTATCATAATGCGATAAGCAAAGTTCATTCTTATTCCTATAGCATAACTGCTCATTTTCGTTTATTACCAAGTCTATATCAGAAAGCTGATCAGAGAAGCTTATCAATCTATTGTAAAACCTCATATGAAGTCCATTGATCCTTTCTCCTTCGGCCCTGATTTTATCCATTAAACTATTATATAATTCAGATTAAGTCGTTAGTATATACTTATGCAAGCCGATATATCATACTTAGTTTGAATGATTTTTAGTTAGCTTTAAATGATTATGTGAGGAAATTATTTTTGGCATTCTTTGTTTGGTTGTTATTTAAAAGTATTTGTTTTGTATTTTGTTATGATTTTGATTGTGAAATGTTTAACTTTTTTATGTGTTTAGGCTTGAGTTTGCTGATTTTTAAATTGTATGAGGATGGGTTGGTTTTATGCATGGCTGATATGAATTTTGATGATGAAGGGTTTTTTGATGATGATTGGTTTTGTTGTTGAAATATGGATGATGAGGTATTTTATGTGTTTGTGGGATGGGCGGGTTGTGGCCTTGGAAGTGAATGTTGATGTGATGGTTTTGATTGATGATATTTTTTTTTTAATGTTTTTTGGTATTGGCTTTGAGATCAGTTGGTTGCTAGGTGAAAATTGTGGGTTGTCTGGAGAGAATATAGATCAGGGGGTTTTTGGGTTTAAATATTTTGACAGGATAATTAGGGGTTTAGGTTTGGAACCAGTTGCTGATTTTTTGATTGTTTCTTAGAAATTTATTGTGACTGAAGATTGTTTTATATGGATATAGGCTGTATAATAAATCCTATTAGGTAAAGTTTATATCTTTAGCTTGTTTTGATGAATGATCTTTTTAGCATTTATTTTTGATTAAATGCTGAGTTGAAAATTTAATAAAAAGTACGTTTTTTGCTTTTGATAATCAGCATACTTAAAAACTGCAAATACTATCAACCCTTAACTAATTTATTATACTATTTATAGTATATCAATTGAGTATAAAAAATATATATTATTTCATCCTTAAAATTTTTAAAAACACAAACTACCCAGCAATAATCCACCTTCAAAGCTTAAATTCATTAACAATAATTACGAAACTGTGAAAAATTCGAATCATATCTTTTCATAGAGCATCATTTCGCAATTGTCTATAAAAAAATTCTTTTACTATAATAATCATATCTTTAATTTTATCGCCCATAATAAATCAGACAAAAGCCTATGAACGCTCATGATCACGAGAATAAAAAGAACCTTAGGAAATTGTACATTTCAGTATTTATATGTATCTTATTTATGACTGGAGAAGTTATTGGTGGGATAATTTCAGGTTCATTGGCAATCCTTACAGATGCAGCACATATTCTTTCTGATATTTTGGGATTTTGTATCTCAATAGTAAGCATGCATATATCTCAGAGGCCAGCAACTAAGAAAATGTCATATGGATTCTATAGAGCAGAAGTTATTGGAGCTCTTCTAAGCATCGCTCTAATCTGGGCTTTGACAACTTGGTTATTTTCAGAAGCTATCCATAGACTTATCCACAAATCCTCTGTTGAAGGTTCAGTAATGCTCATAACAGCAATGGCAGGATTATTAGGTAATCTTATCATGGGTTTTGTAATCGGACATTCTCATTCACACTCACATAGCCATGAACATGATCATATAGACTGTGATAGTCATAATCATTTAAATAATCAAGATCATTTAATCAAACCTATCATAAATCTCAAAGAAAAAGATGTAGGAAAAACAGAAATGCTACCTTTTGAAATTGATTCCACAACATGTGCTAAAGGAAATGAAAAGAAAAATATATTGAAGCATAATCATTCTAAAAGCTTAAATATGCGAGCTGCTTTTTTGCATGTTATTGGTGATGCTTTACAAAGTATTGGGGTTATAATTGCTGGGATTGTTATTTATTTTTACCCTGAATATTCTGAGGCTGACCCAATTTGCACTTTATTATTTTCTGTTATTGTTATGTTTACTACTATGCCTATAATAAAAGATTGTGTGAAAGTTCTTATGGAAGGAACTCCAAATGATATAAATGCTAGTGAGATAAAAAATAAATTGTTAAATGTAAGAGTTATATAGATAGAAGGGGTTTTAGAAGTACATGAATTCCATATATGGTCTTTAAGTGCTTCAAAAACCTGTATGTCCTGTCATTTAGTTGCTATAGATCCCCATTCATCATTAGAAAAAGCTATATTCCTCTTAAAAAAAGATTATGGGATTTTAAATACAGCAATACAAATCGAACTCCAAGGCGAAAAACAAACCTTATGTTGTGATCCATCTTTCCTCTAATCTTCTAAACATTTTTTTATTCATATAAATAAAAACTAGCTATCAAAATAAGCGCATATCCACTTTAGATAATAACAATAAAAAAATATTGTCCTAGTATTTAAAGCAAATTTGATAAAGGCAACCTTAACTATAAATTAAGAAAATCCTCATTTATATATTTAATCTCTTTTATAAAATCTTTCTTTTTCAACTCATAAATCTAAACCAAATACCAAAACTATTACTTTAATTCAACAACTTAATTCTTAAAAAAAAATTATAATAAAAACCTAAAACCTCAAAAACCTTCAAAAATCCCATAAAGCCACACTATAACTAATAAAAAAATAAATTATCACTGCTTTCTAGTCGAAGGCTTGTCACTAAGCTCCGGGTACTTCTTGCTCAGTTTCGCATAAATCCTCTTCCCGAACTGAGTTTTTTTCAGTTCCTTAGCCCTTGTCTTAATCTCCTTCAGCATCTTACTAAGCAGAGGTGCCTCAGCCAACGTTAACGCCCTTTGTACAACATAATTCGCATATTGATCATTAATCATCCTAATCAAATTTTCAGGCTGAGATATCTCTTGTATCATAATCTGTTGTATCGCACTTGTATTTTGTTGCAAGCATTTCTCAATAACATTTGATGAAAATTTCTGTACAGCTAAAACTTGCATACTTTTTATAAATAACAAAGCTAATCTACCATTAGCATCATGTGAATTTAAATCAATAACATATTGAACTACATAATTACCAAAAGCATCTTGTACAAGTTCAACAGCACATTCTATAACTTTATCAACTAAATTATCCCTTTGTATAGGTGTTGCTGCATCTATACATCTTTGAAGTACACAACATCCATGACGATGTGTTGCAAGTTCATAAACATTTTTACATACAGTTTCATATATAAAATCATTATAAGGATACCCAAGAGAATTTAAGCATTTTTGGATGACGTGATTGCCATTCATATCTTTGATAAGAATGATTTCATGGTTTTTTAAAGATTGGACAATGTTGGATATATGTTTTGGGTAGTTAACAACAACTTCAATGAGCTTTTGTATAGCCCGTGTGCCATGGGAATCTAAGGCAATGTGTGCGATTCTGTTATGAATAAGGGTGATGATAGACTCGATAATGCTTTCATCTCCTTCTTCCATGAGTTTTTGTATGAAATAATTACCAAAAGGGTCGACCATGATATCAGGTATATGCACATAAATTTGTTCAAATATCGCTTGTAAGGTAAAAGGGTTTTTTTCTTCTAGTTTTTTCTGTAAAAGTCTACAGCCGATTTGATCTTTAGACATCTCCAAAGCGTGGCTATAAATGTGTTGGACTGTAAAAGAAGAATATACAGGGAAAAAACTATCATCATAACCAGTTGGAATAAAGTCATTAGGCACTTTAACCTGTACATTCTTAGGCGACTCTTCTTCTTTAATACATTTATCCACAATATTAGACACTAAAAAACTCGTGGACCTAGATCGGCTTTGTCCTTCCGAAACATCTGAGTATTTTCTAGAATTTTCTTCAATAATCGACCTCTCGATGTATAAAGGATCAGTGAGAGGAGGGGGGATATTCAATCTTTCTTTGAAAATCTCATAAAATTCTTCATACATCTGGTCATTTCTTATGTCTGAAAATGCAGATATGTACTCAGAGGCATAAGGTATTGCGAAAAGCATGTTAGAATCTATGCTTGGTGGAGCTGATGTAGATCGACAAGGAAGAGTGTTCCCAATAATACCTTTTGTGTATGGTGAGGACATGTTTATAATCTCATATTTAAGATTTTTGGTGCTTAAAGTATTTTTTTTTATGATTATTATTGACTATTTATGAAGTTTAGGTTGACAAATTTGCCTTAAATGATTGATGTGGTCTAATAAATGGCTAGAAAAATCAACCTAAACTCCCCTGAGATTTATCAGAAACTCGGCACTCCATCGATTAGTCCTAGGTCAACTACAGCTTATTATTTTTCACAAAATGATAGGAGAAGGTCGTTATCACAAGAATCAAGTCCTCATGTCCAGTCACCTGATTTTAGCAAGCAACTTCCTAGGACTGAGCTTAAGCAATTTTCCAATGATGTCCATGAAAAACGATTTGTAGCATTTCAAACCTTTCCAATTGTCAGCACACGTGTTCCAAGAATACCTGCACCAGATTTAGCGAAAACGACTGGGAGGAATTTTATGAGTATTTACAATACAAAACAGGAACATCATGATTATTCACCTAATTATAAGGCTATTTGGAAAGGGTCTGGGAAAAAACTTTTGACTTTTGATATGAGTTTACCTAGAAGACCACTTTATAAACCTCCACAGTTTAATACTACGATTAAAGATGTGAAATACTCACAAGTTGATGCTAATGTTGCGATACCTGATTTAGATAAGACCTCATCAAGACCAGTAGGAGAAGTTCCAACATTTATGGTTAATATTCATTATTTGGATAGAGTTAGTGGTCATGTAGTCCCAAATTTCAAAAGTTTGAAAATGAATAATTATATGAATACCACTTTCCTGCCGTTAACCTCCTCTTTTGGAGATCAAGAAAGTAAAAAATCTAAAAGCACTGTACGTGCGAGAAGAGGTAATAGCTCTCATTCTAGATATAATAATAATAAATAAGCTAGTTCAAGGATTTTTTTTTTTTTTTGAGTATATCACAGAAAATTTTATATTATATAGTAAAACTTATGTAGATATAAGAAATAAAATGATTATTTATAAATTAAGTCAAATTTCTCTGATGTTTTATTTTAAAAGGAATTTAATTAGTTTTAGAAATAAATTTTGGCAAAGAGTGTTGAATTGATAAGAACTGTGATTGAAGATAAGAGAACTAATGCTAAGTTTAACTTGGGTTTTATGAATTTGCAAAGCAAGTTAGAATTTTTTAGTTTAATGATTTATGTAGGAAGGATGCTAGCAGTTCCGAAGTTTGCAGGCACTTAAAATCCTATGTAAAAATAACTTAATTACTTATTTCATTATCAAAAACAATGAAAATAATATTCCAACTTGAAAACCAACACATATACTCAAACACTCCATTAAACTACTAAATAATTTACCAATGGGCGATAATAGCGATGAGATACAAAGAGCATGCAGACTTGGAGATCTAGACCTTTTAATCGATGCTTTAATCGAATATCCAAAAGGTCTTGATGAAACTGATCTAAAACTAGGGTGGACAGGTTTATATAGATCAGTTATATGTGGTCATATAAACACAACAGAATATCTCTTACAATCAGGAGCAAATCCAAATATCAGAACTCGTATGGGAGATACAGCCTTACATCAAGCTGCAGAAAATCGTCAATTAACAATAGCAAGTCTATTATTAAAATACGGTGCAGACCCAAACATCCAACAGAAAGATGGAGAAACAGCTTTACATCTCGCTTGTTTTAAAGGTGACGCAGATATGGTCCATCTTCTTTTAACAAACAAAGCCAATCCAAATTTGCAAAATAGTCTTTTTGGTAAGACTTCATTACATTATGCCTCTGATTATTCTTATGTCGATGTTATACAATTGCTTTTGCAATTTAATGCTAATACTGAATTAAAGGATAAACATGGGAAGACTCCAAAAGATATTGCGAGGAGTGAGGAGGTTATAATGATGTTATCAAGGAATTCTTTAAGTATGCCAAGTCCAGAACCTTCTGAGATACCTCAGAAATCATCAATTGAATGTATATCCCCAATAATATCTCGATCATATTCTGATATATCTTTCATAAGTGATTATAAATCAGTAGAAACTAAAGAAAAACAACTTGAAGACTTCCATAAAAAAATTCGAGAAGCTGTTCGAGCTTCAGTTGATACAGTAAAAAATCAGTCAATAAGTGGGAATATAAGTTTAATTTTTGAACCCGATGCTGAAAAAACCAGTATCGAACTTGAAAGGAAAAAAATTGTCTCATTTGGCCCAGCTGATCAATCATCAGCTTTATACAATTGGCTTAATAAAAAAGGTCTTGATGAATGTTATTTACAACTTGTTGCTGCAGGATATGATGATTTACAACAAATATCAATGCAAATGTTATCAAAAATGCCTATAACTGAACAATCTTTACAAGAAATTGGTATACAAAAACCGGGACATAGGAAAAGGCTTATGTTAGCAATGGAAGATTTAAATAAAAAAGATGATGTTTTAGCTTCGAATATGATGAATCCTTTTAAATGTTGTACTGTTGAAGTATCATCGAATTTGTTTATGATGAATATGCCAGGGTTAGATAAATGGTTGGAAACTTTGAATTTGAAGGAATTGTATGGAGCTTTTGCTGAAAATGGATATGATGAACTTGATCAGATACTTCATTTGATGAATAGTCCTTGGGAGATAACTGCTGAAGATTTGATTGATATTGGGATTTCAAAACCTGGGTATAGACATAGGATATTATCTAAGCTTAAAGAAGATTCATGGGGACTTAGTAGAAAAAGATTGGAAAAAAATGAAGAAAAAAAAATAAGTTTGGCTCCAAATGACTTGTGCTATATTATTTAAATAATGGATAGGATGAATAAATGAAGGAAATTTGGATAAGATTCTTAGGTTTTTATGGAAGGAGGAGGGTTGATAAACTTTTTAGAAGTGTTAATTAAGGTTAAAAAAATATTTTCAGTTTGATGGTTTTAAGGTAATAGAAATATGCTAGAAGGTTTACTTATTTTTCTGATATTTTAGTTAAATAATATCATAATTTTAATAATAATTGATTAGTGTTAACTTGATTGCAGACTAGTTTCCAATTTACAGAATTATTTTGATTTTTTTTTTGATGTTTTTACATTGAAAATTTCATAAAAAAAACTAAGGGAAAGTATTTTTCATTTTCTTCTTCTACAATAAAAATATTTACGTATATTCTTAATATCTAAACAGCATAATACCAAAAACCCCAACAAACTATTTCTATGATTTATATAAAAAATTCATCAACAATTTTTCTAAAAGTAAAATAATCAGCATTATGGGTGATTATAAGATTTCTCCTTCACGTGCAAAAAAACAAGAGCATATAAGAAAAACCTCTAAAGATATAATCATAATCCAAAAACCCAAAAGTAAAACTAGACTCTCAACACCTGAAAACCTTAAAAATTCATCCAGTTCGAACTTTCAATCAAATTTCGGCAATTCATTACACTCCAAGGTACAATCCACATAGTTTTTAGAGCCTAAATACATCCAATTGCTTGCAAAATATTTAGCTGCAGGTTCTAGGCAAAATTCCCCACAAGAACCAAGATATTCACCTAAAACCCGGCGGGAAAAAAAAACTCCTCATAGACGGGCTGCTTCAAATGTAGAAAGTCCAGTTGTTATCCGACCTTCATTAGACACTGGCCGTATAATAACATTAGAAAAAGATTCAACATCGCAAGAACAAACTTTAAAAAATGAACAAAAAAGGACATCAAATAATGATAAAAAATGCGCTCATAGTTCAAGCGCTAAAAGCCTAGGATCATTTTCTAATTTCGAAACTATGAGAAAAGAACAAGAAGAGCAGACAAAAAAAGATATAATCCTTCATTCTATATTAAACTCTATAAAAACTGGGAATTTAATAGCTACTAATGCCAACTTTTATTTGATAGGCAAACAACTTGGCAAAGGGGCATTCGGCAAGGTATACCTAGGCCTTCATCGTCTGACAGGTCTTAAAGTTGCCATAAAAACCATAGACAAGTCAATAATCCTAGACGACAGGACAAGGCGAAAAGTTTTCCAAGAAGTTTACGTAATGAAAAAAATATTCCATCAAAACGTCATCCGCCTTCTCGAAGTTTTTGAATCCTCAAAACATCTAATGATAGTTTTAGAATACTCAGGTGGTGGTGATTTACTACAACTAGTAAAAACTCGTGGTAGCCTAACAGAACTTGAAGGCAAACATATTTTCAGTCAACTTATAGAAGCAATTCAAGCATGTCATACAAAAAACATAATCCATCGTGATGTAAAACTTGATAATATTCTTATAACAACTGATTTCACATGTATAAAACTATGTGATTTCGGGGTTAGTCGAAGTGTTAAACCTGGGGAAAAAATCTATGACCAATGTGGTACACCTGCTTATTTAGCACCAGAAATCATTGCAGATCGAGGATATGACCCGTTTTATGTTGATATTTGGAGTATGGGAGTTTTACTTTATGCTATACTTACTGGAACTGTACCTTTTAGAGCTAAAACTTTACCTGAACTTCATAAACTTATATTGAGGTGTAAATATGATATGCCTGATTGTTTATCTTTAAAAGCTCAGGATTTGATTAGAAGGATGTTGAATCCAATACCACATATGAGAATATCATTAGAAGAAATGAAAATACATCCTTGGTTAAATGAAGATGGAGAAGGTTTTATGGAAGATTCTGTTATTCCTAGGTTTGTTGGAGGGTTTATGTGCTCGTATAGGAAAGCTACGGAAAAAGAGATTTTGATGAAGATGAAAGATATGGGGTTTCCTTGTGAGTTTGTTTATCAGAGTTTGAAGTTTAGGGAAATTAATCATGTTACTGCGACGTATTATTTACTTGAAATATCGACTACGATTTAGTTGTGGTTTTTTTTGGGTTTTTGTATTTTAAGATTATAATTTTTTTTTGGATGGTTTTGATCATGATTTTAAGGGATTGTTGGGGGTTTAAAGGTTTTGATAGGATGGGATATGGAAGATACTGGTTTTTGGAATTTTGGGTTTTGGGTTTGCTGTTGTGAGAAAATTAGGAAGGGATTTTGGAGGATTTGATAGAAGAGTTGTGGTTTTATTGTGNAGGGATTTTGGAGGATTTGATAGAAGAGTTGTGGTTTTATTGTGAAAATTGGCTTAGTGATGAAATTAGGGATTTTATGATGGAATAGTTTAAAATTTACTTTGTGTATTCTGTATTAAATACAGCATTTTCAGGTTTATAATAAAATCTTTCAATGCTATTTAATTTAAGATTTTTATCAACTTTTTCGACATATGTTTAAAGTTTGATTTTCCTATAGTTGATATACCATAGTATTTTACATTCTTATCCTTAGATTTATCTTTTTTACATAAAAAATTATTATAAGTACTACTATACTTTTAAGTATAAAAACTAATCTATTTATTTCTGATAAAACTTAGGCGCATTCCTTCTTTTGATATATAATTTTCAAAATCCTCACAATTTGAATCACTTTTGTATTTTATTTTCATTTTCATTAATAATATATTTCATCAAGAAGAAATCCCTGCTTTAGCCAATATCATTTTTTTGTCTTTGAACCATTAAACTTAAAGCATCGAATATTCCACTTTCTTCTATCCTTCAATTTTAATTTCAATCAAAACTAAATTTTTTTTACAAATTCCTTTACACTCTCATCCACTTCATCAAATTCGCAACAACAAACTATAAATCCAATACTTATCTTAACAATATCACATTATCTAAAATTCTTTCTATCAAATTAAAAGTCTTAAAAACCCATTTGCTTATCTTCCATATTTGTTCCATTACTAAATTTAAATAATTAGTGAATAGAAATGGAGAAACCTAAACCTCTATGCTGGGCTGATTTTTCAGAAGATGAGACTTCTGACACTGAAGATTTAACACCATTAGTTGACCCAAACAAAAAAGTTTTGCTTGACAGTATAAACTCCTCATCACAAACTTTGTTCCATTTCAAAATCGAAAACCTGCCTTACTCCATTTCATCAAACGAACAAATCCAAGATTTTCTTGGCCTTTCTGAAAACGAAGCTACAATTCGAATGCAATACAAAGGTAAAAAATTCAATGGATTTGCATTAGCTGTTGCTAAATCTAAAGATGTTGCATCTTATATTGCTATGAAATATGGAAGTAATTTTAATGGCCGACCGATTTTGGTATATTATAAGCAAAATGAACATTCTCAATGGATTCCACAGAAAAAAATTATAGCATCATTGAGTCAGGGTGGATTTGAAAAAATCCTTGAAAGGGGTAAAATAGAAAATGTTAATAGAAATCCGACGTACGTTGAAAAAAAACGTGGTAACAAAAGTCGGTATTTTAATAGGGAATTGGACAGTAAGCCTAATATTCTTAGGGATACAGCAATTGTCAGTGCTTTACTGAAAAAAATGGTATGAGTGAAAGTTGTGTTTTAGATTCAGCAAAGTGATGATATGTTTAAGAATGAAAAAATAAATAAATAATTAAATGAAGGTTATTAAGTTGGATTGTGAGATTAAAGGATTTGATGGATGATTTTGGGATTTTTGGTATTTTGAAGGTTAGGAAGTTTGAGAGGATTAAATGAAAGATTATATATGAGGTTGTTATATGTGGAAGAAATTTTTTATAGGGAAAATAGTTAGAAGTAAGATAGGGTTTATATTATAGTTATTTAAAAAAGTTAACAAATTGGAAAAAATATTTTTTAGATAATGTTAATAACATAAGTAGATTATGTTGAATAATATTTTATCCTGAATGAATTATTAAAGAAAGTATATTTAAAGTTTATATTCAGATTTACGTGATTTAATTTTATCAGTTGCTACCTAAACTACAACCAAAACTTACTCTCAGAATAATAAAAAATATAAATAATCACATATCATATTTTAACTAAAACACTACAAAATAGCCTCTCTTCCACAAAAAAAAAAATGCTCTCAAACTCTCATATTTACCTACAGACTTCATAAAAAGCAAAACCAAATTTTCCATTCACCATTAAAGTCTCTATCAAAAATGAGCTAAAAATAATGTTTACTATTTACATCCTCTGCACTATCTTAGTAAATGCCGAATACTACACTTGCAGTTCAGCTGGAAATGCCTGTAAAGTCGGTACTACATGTTGCAAAAGATCAGATGGGAAATATGGATGTTGTCCTCTAGAAAATGGGATTTGCTGTAAAGATGGTGAAGGTCACTGTTGCCCTTATGGATTTCCAGTATGTGATATTCCTCATAAAAGATGTACTGATCATCTTTCTAAATACTTAGGATCACCTATAAAAATAGAACCATTAGATATTGAAGACTCATTTAACTTTATTCATGGACTTGGTTCAGGAATTGGAATTACCTTTGATCAACATATATCTTGTATAGAAAATTTATCAATATTGACTACATTAGTTTTGAAAACTTTTGATTTTATAAATGAAGATATAGGATATGATGAAGGTATTTATGAAATATTGGAAGATGGGATTAAACATTTTAATCAATGCAAATTAGATTGTATGGGAATTTTTGTTGAGGGTTTAAGATTTTTGTTGAAAGTTTTTGAAGCTAAGGATCTGAAAAGTGTTTTATGGGAGGTTTATGAGAAATTTATTAGTGGTGGGATAGATTTCGTTTATGAGTATGAGGAAATTTTGCGGGAGAAATGGCATGGAAGGGGATATAGGCTTGGTAAAGTGCTTGAAGAGATGTTTAGGTTTAGTTAGGTATAAGAATTTTAAAGTTATTGTTGGGGTTTTGTATTTGATTGTGGATTAAGATTATTTTCCTAAACCTAACACAAATTATTATATATTTTTACCTACAAGCCTAATCTATAATATTAAATTCTAATATTTCCTTTATTATCCTTTTATCCACCTTAACCTTAATTATCTAACACCCAATAAAATCTACCAAAATATTGCCAGTATAGGAAAGAAATCTTAAGCAAAGCTAAATGAACTTGTAATCAAAGAAAATAATAAGCCTTTAATCAAAACATAATAAATGGAAACTAGTAAGAGAAAATTGGTCATCCACATGGACATGAATTTAACCTGTATCATGCAAGACGTAGCCAACCAATACACCATCGAAATTACCGTAACATAAAAACAGATCAGTAAAATCTTGGCTTCACAATGTTGGGGAAACATCATATACAAAGATTCAGTCCCATCATGGAAACTTGCCCATCCTACAATTTCCTTTTTACAACCTGCCCCAGAATTAACATCATACGAGTAATAAAAATTCAGCGAATTCATAAAAAATCTTTACAAAAAGAAACTTCCAACTGAAGAACCAGATGAAACAAAGCGGCAGTTATATAACAATGAGCAAAGAACTGTATATCTAAAAATTATATCAGAATTCACTCAACCTGGTAAACCTGGTTATAAATTCAAGTCTTTGTTTGATAAAATGATAAGACTTCTTTCATTACCTAAACCAATATGCGAAGAATACAATTTAGTCCCAGAAGATGAAAAAAAGGAAGAAATAGGTGATGATGAAGATGAAAAAGAACTTATTAAAAGAATTTTTGCTTCAGGGAAAATGATGCTTATACCTTCATTTTTTAGGCTTATACAAGAACTTAAGAAAAATAAGCGGGAATTCGCCATTATTTTTAGAACTTTTGGCGAGGAGTTGGATAAGGTTATTGATGAGTTTAATTTGTTTTGTAGAGGAAACCATCCATTGTTTAATGGTAAACATGGGACTCCAAGAATAAGATTTGATGGGAAATCAAAATCTAAAGATATGCTTATTGATTATCACAATTTTGGGTATATGACAAGAGTGCCTTCAGAAACTTCATTTGTTGTGGGGACTTTAAAAAGACATCCTGCAAGTGAAAGTATAGAAGAAGCGCATTCTGGGGGGATTGAAGAAGGAGTGATAGTAGTTCATCAAGATTTCCCTAGTATTTATGTTGCTATTCAAGAACGACTCTATAAAGCTGCTTCAATGGCAATAAGTGACGATTATCGTTATTGGAACCAAAATGGTGAAACAGGTGAATATGGGAAGCTTTTACTTATAGACGAAAACGATTATCAAATCCAACACATTTTCTTTGATGACAACATCGATATTGAAAATCCCAAAATTGTTGATGTTCGTGATGTTGTGACTGGGGAACCAATACCTTTTAAAAGAAGTATCAATAAATATATTTTCAGAGTTGACTCTTATAGGGCAATAGTTGAGCAAGATTATTTTTATAAGTCAGTTCTTGCTTGTGAAGAAAATAGAAGTGAAGAAATTTATAGAATAGAAAATGGGATTACTGAAGAAAAAGAAGAACAAGTTGATGTACAAGTTTCAGAATGGGAAAAATTACAAAGTAGTCCTACTGATGAATATTTGGCTAGAGTGATAATGCCGGTATTACTTCCTGCACTACAGGTTTTGGATATTGAAAGGCCACAGAATCCTATTTCGTTTTTGGCTCATTATGTGCTTAAACATCAAGATCGTGTGGTCCTTCCATCTCGCAGCTAGTTATTTTTAACTTAAATAGTATAGTTATGAGAGGGTTTTTGGATTTTAGGATATTTATATGAATGTAGGATGTGTGTTTATAATAACTTCTTATTTATAAAAAAAAATCTATCAGTAACTAAAAAGCTCTTTTTTTCTCTAAGAAAAAAATATCGACGAGCTATTTCTTTTTTCTTTCATCACATCAGCAAAGCTTTTAAGATCATCATACTGTCTAAAATCCTGTTTGCCATACCTCGTATTAGAAGGTTTATTAGTAATTTCATTATCTCTATAATTCGGTGCATACTTATATTGTAATATTTCTGAAGTTTCCGAATAAGTATGAGGTTTATTAGCTCTAGGTTCAGGAGCATATTCTTCAAAAACAGAGCTTTTATTTTTATCATAGCTAAATAAATCATACTATACTCCTCTTTTTTCGATACAAGGTTCAGGGGGTTTATTATTAAAAACCTTAGAAATTTGATCAGGACGAACTCTAATTTCAGGTTCTCTTCCATAGTCTCCTTGAGTAATTGGGTTTCTATCTTGTCTTTTGAAATTAGATGGAGGAATATAATCAGAAGGTTTAATTGGATCATCATTTGACTTATTGAAACATTTTTTTGTTGGCCGATATTCATCAAAATTATCATAACTATATGCAAATGTCCCTTGATTTTTATCTGAATAATCACCACGAGCTAACATACGACCTTTATTTTGAGATTGTGGATGAGGATCGTAATCTTGATAATATTGGCGGGGTGGTTCTGAATCTTCTACTATTGGGTTACGATCTTGACGTCTACTTGGAGGTTTATTTTGGTTCATTCGACCATAAATTTCTTTGTCGAAACTGTGCCGATCATTGTAGTTGTTTCGCATTTTTTAGATTATTAGAAGAGGATTATTTTTTGAATGGGAGGAGTTTGTTTATGAAGAAATTTTGTGATGGATGATAATTTGTCAGAAATTTTATTAGAGGATTTAAGGTTTTTTGTGGTTGGTTTGAATAAAATGATTAGGTTATGTTGAAAAGAAGGTTAGGATGAGAAATTAATAGGGTATTTTTATAATTAGGATGCTAAAAATATTAGATGGAGTACTTTGTCGGGTATGATTTAAATAATTTCTGTCATAATTTTAAGGCAGATTAAAATTATTTTGGAAATTATCTATAATTACGCTGTATAAAATAATAAAATTAGCCTATCATCTTCTAATTTACCTAAAAATAAATATTTTCCTTTAATTTTATTCAGTTAAAAACCCTTATATTTAAAAATGCTTGGCAACATTGAGATCTTTGATTTTTTCAAAAACTTCCCAAAACACATCAGAACAAGATGCATAGAAGAAGTTCTTGTTTTTGGCATAAGGACATTGAAGAAAAAATTCAAGACCGAAATATCTTTCAACACCCTTTTAAGGATAAATTCAAAAAAACCCGAGGTTATCAAAAGAGAACTTACTCCAACATTAAAGTTTGCATATCATAAAGATCCAATTCAAGACACAGATAGAATGAGAATGTCAACAATAAGATGTAGTAGAGACAATATATGTATGGATACAACCTGTTTACCGTTAAAAGTAGAGAACAGAAGAGCTTTATCAACACAAATGCAGTTTTTAGCATCAACACAACCATGTAACAATACACAAAATAATAAAAAAGTGAGTTGGGATCGTTTATGTCTAAGTGAAAGTTTAGAAAAAGAAAACGACGTGATTAAATTAGCAGATGAATTTCTCAAAAACCCTTTTTCATCCTCTTTAGCAAAACATATACCAAGAGTTTCATCCCCAGGGTTATTCGATAGTAATGTTTTTTCAACAATAGAAATCACAAGCCCAACTGGTTTTATCGATATTTAAGTGTATTTAATTTTGAATTTCAAATATTCATAAAATTTAACCTTAAACTTATTAGAGTAACAAGTATATATATTAGTATTTAGGAGTAGAATTAGACTTTTGAGATATTATATCTGGCTTAGAATGAATACATGACCCAGGACGTTCTACATGAACAAAATCTTCATCAGTACTAGTAACCCTTGAATTTCTTGAAACAGCTGTTGAAAGCTTGAAATTCTGCGACCCATCATGAAAAATCGAGTTGGATCTTATAATTTTCATGTAAGGTTTGGATTTAGGAATTGATTTAAAAGATAAAAACATCTTTGTTGGCCATGGCATACTAAAACTTTTATCCAAACTTTTATGACTGTTTACAGTAATGAAAGGATGATTTAAAGCTTCATCTGCTGTTATCCTTAAAGATGGGTCATAAGTCAAGCATTTTCCAAGAAGGTCAATAAACTTTTCCAGGTTGCTAACATTTTCTGGTAAATAAGGCTTTGCTTGAAGTATATAATTTTTAAGTGGATTAGCCCTAGAAAGTTCAAACCTAGTCAAATTGAAATATTTATTGAAATATTGACTTTTTTCCAACATCGATCTTGGCAATGGGCCTAAAATACTCACAGTTTTCGACTAAATAAATCATACCATTTGTAAAGTTTCACTACGGCTTTCAAATAATGGTCTTCCTATATACAACTCAGCAATAATACAACCTGCACTCCATATATCAATAGGCATACCATATTCTATTCTCAAAGCTACTTCAGGTGATCTATAATACCTACTCTGAACAAATTTATAAACACTATTCCCAGCTATGCATGAACTTCCAAAGTCAACGATTTTTATATCTTTTTTCCCTTGTCCTTGAATCATAATATTCTCAGGTTTTAAATCGCAATGAACAATTTTGAGATTATGTAATGCTTTAAGGGCTTTAAAAAGCTGTAAGGCTATAGCTTCAACATCTTGTAAACTCATACCTTTAGTTTCTAATAAAAAGTGATATAGAGTTTTTTCAAGGAGTTCTAAGACAATACATAAGTAACCATTTTCTTCAAAGTAGTCTAACATTTTGACGAAGAAAAGATTGTCGGTCTCTATTTGATTGACTTTTGTAAGATTCCCTAGTTCGTTATTTGTTTGAATTGTCCATCCGTATTTTGGTTTTACTATCTTTATAGCAACTAGAATTCCTAAGATATTGTCAACTGCTTGAATTACGCTACCGAATGAACCTCGGCCTATTAGTTTTTTAACGGTATATCGGCCTTGTTTTAGGTTGGAATCGTATTTAAGGAGATTTTTCAGTTTATCTCGACGGTCTTTACGGATTATGTGCTGATAGATCCCTTCTATCTCGTATGTAAATTGAAATAACACTTTTTGGTTCTGAGGGGATATTAAGAAGCTTTTGTTTGATAAATCACTAGAAACGTCTAAGATATTGCAGTTTTTTTCTAAACCGATATCATAATCCATGTTAATTATGAGAGTCTTTTAAATTAAGTGGATTTAAATGAAGTATCAGCATATAGGGAGATTATGATAGGATTTATGATAAAGGAGATGCTTGGATGAGGGAATTGTGTTGTGTATATGATGATAAATGTTGGAGATGGGTAGGGTGGAGGAGTGAGTTTTTGTCAGAAAAAGGATGTAATTGATTTTTTACTCTTGTAAAGATAGGATTTTTTTGAGAGTAAAAGGAAAAAATTGTGTGTAAATCTTTATGAGTGGAAGTAAGTAAAAGATTTATTATAATGGAGTAATACTAATTGGTTGTTATGGAGTTAAAAACAATATTTTAACCTAAACTAGTAAAACTAATAGAATATTAAAAGTTGTAGGGTTTTCCCTAGAAATTTCCCTTAACAGCAATTTCACTTGATATCAGGTTTTCTTTAATTTAAAATTTTATACAAAGCTCAGCTTCTAATAACATCTTTAAGCAAATATATAATATTATGACTGAAGAACTAAAAGTTTACCTAGAGAAGTCCAAAGCATCAAGAAAAAAACTACAAAATCTCGCTCAGAATTATAAAAAGTCCCATATTATAAACCCAGATGATAACGAAGTTAATATAAAAGATTCTGATTTCCCTGATGTGAATGCTCTTCGATTTAAAGCATTTAAAGAAGAAGTCCATAAAGATCTTCAAAAAATCTTCATCCCTCATGAAACTACATCTCAAGAACCTAAAAATAGACGTTCAATCTCTTATCGTAACAATAAGATAAATTTTATATGATTTTTAAAAACCCCCTAAAAAGAAAATTTCTATTCTTCCACCTTTAAGAAAGAATAGAGAACTTAGAATTCTTGATAAACTTTTAGTGATAAACCTGCAGGAAAAAAAGAAAATAATTATTATATGCCTACTGCTCTAGCACCTAAAAAAATAAAGGATACTCGATTTAATGTGAAAAATTGCTATTAGTGCCTGGATTACAGAAGAAAGAAGATAGCGAGTGTCGATGCTTAATCGTTAATGTATATACTGAACTTTTATTAGGCTTTTAACTAAGTTTATGCTTTATTTGATACTATTTAAGAGTTATGATATGAGTAAATTGTGTTTATGCTTATGTTGAAGATAACTTAGAAATATAGTATATAATATCTTATATTTATAGTTAAAATGAGTATACTAAACCTTTTCTTTTATTTTCTTTTTTTCACTGATTTTCAAATAACAAAATAAAAATATTAAATTTCATTTGAAATTTATAGCAAAGATATTAATTTTAATCTTTATCGATATTATCTATAAAAAGTAATCAGGCATTTCTAAGCCACTTTTATTCTTCCTCTGTACAGGAGAAGGGCTAAATTGTAAGTATCCACAATTAAGTAATTCATCAATCTCAGCTATCCTCTGCCTTTCAACACCTATTGCAATAATTTGGCACTGAATCTTTTTTCAATACTATATCATTATGCTGATATTTATATCCTTCCATAACCAACTGATGTGATCTTGCAATAAGGTTAAGCTAATTTATATTATTAAATTATTAAGATATATCTTGACCATATGTAAACTCACCACTATAATCTTAAATTCTAAACAATCTCTAATCCTAAACACAAACAATAAAAATAAATCTCACACATTAATTCTATCAAAAATTACAAAACTTACAATTTTTCTATAACTCATCATTTCTAACATTTTCTTTATCTTCCCAACACATTGCAAAATTCGAGCAACCAATCTCAGTCGGCCAACTTGGAGGATCTTTATACCATTCCTGATATTCCAAAGGTACATTACAAAAATCATCCCCAAACGGTCCATATCTTGAATTATCCCCTTTAAAAACATCTTTACAATGATCTGGAAGCTCCGAATTCATATCCTTTAACCACACAGGTATATCTTGCCTAGCCTCATCCAACAACTTACACAATTCTAAAATAACAGGTTTTGTCCTATCATCAATAAAAGTTATCGCAAGACCTTTATTCCCAATCCTCCCAGTTCTCCCAATTCTATGTACATAACTTTCAATATTATTAGGCATATCATAAATAATAACAAATTCAACACCCTGTATATCCAAACCACGTGCAGCTACATCAGTTGCTACAAGAATACAACATTTCCCATTTTTAAATTATTAAGACTTTTTTTTCTTTCATATTGTCTTTTATCCCCATGGATTCAACTAACAGATTTACCTTGTTTTTTAAAAAAACCTGCAATAATTTCAGTAGATTTTTTAGTTTCAACAAATACTATATAAAAATTACTTAATGTTTTGGAATATATATTTTCTGATAAGACTTTTAATAAGTAACAGTTTTGCTTCTCGGTTGTTTACTGAGAATAATTTTTGAAGTATATTTTCTGTTGTTGAACCAACACGACCTATTGCTAAATAGATATATTTTTTCAAGTATTTTTGGGCTATGGCTTGGATTTCTTGAGGAAAAGTTGCTGAACACATTATGGTTTGTCGGTTTAATGTTTTGATGAAGTCTAGGATTTTTATTAGCTGAGGCTCAAAACCCATATCTAGCATTCTGTCAGCTTCATCAAGTATTAGATATTTTATAGATTCAAGATTAAGAAATCTATACTCGGTAAGGCCGATTATTCTTCCTGGAGTTCCAATAAAAATATCCACTCCTTGGAGAATTTGACTTATTTGCAATTCAACTGATGTTCCGCCATAAGCACAAAATGATAGTATTCCAGTTTTATAAGTAAATTTGAATGCCTCTTGATGTATTTGAATAGCAAGTTCACGAGTTGGAGAAATTATAAGAACTGCAGGCCTTGCTGTTAAGCTGTTTGAAAAAGAAGGAGGACCATCTTCTATCATTTTAGCTACTAAAGGGTATATGTAAGCTAAAGTTTTTCCTGAACCTGTTTCTGCACAGGCCATTAAGTCTCTGCCAGAAAGTATTACTGGAATTGCATATCTTTGTATAGGAGTTGGCTGAGTGTAACCAAAAAGCTTAATATTATCAGAGAGAATGTTCACCTTTCTATCTTCAAAATCACTAAGCACTAAGGATTTTTCAGAGATGATTACTGGGATTTGTGAGTATTTTGAGAAATTAATACCTTGTTGTAGCTTTTGTTTGATAAGAGCTTCGGCTTGGCTTTGCAAAATTGGATTTAAGGAACCATCTCGAGTATCTCTATAGCCCCAAGG